>PISX010028107.1:0-22037 GCA_004024625.1 Mellivora capensis
TTTGTTCACAGGCCTCTGTGGGGGAACACGGGCCCCTTTTGTTCTTATTTCCCCAAATATAGTCTGCACAGGCCCTGGGGGCTCAGAGGCTTTCACTGAACTTTAGAGGCAACAGAAACTTAGAGAATCCGACCCAACACAGAGGGTGTCTGCCGACCGTCCTGAGCACCATGTGCCTGCTCTTGCTTCTAGGAAATCTGTAGATTCTAATTGTGATTTCCCCTTCGATGAGGATTTGTGGGTCACTGGCTTCCTTGGAGGATGGCCCCGGAAAGCAGTGTTTAGCGAGTGGATAGTGAGATGACCAGATGAGAAAGGGAGGACCGCTGAAGGAAGGAGCTTGACTGGGCGATTATTGTGGTTGGTGACGCGGGCTCAGGGAGGCTGACTGTGCTCCGAGAGTGTGGGGGACACAATCCCGAGTAGTCTTTCCAGGGGTGAGGACCTGGGGCATCTTTCCACCAATTCCCTCCTCTCGTGGGTGAAGGCTGGCTCCAGCAGCTTTTGGTGGCCAACCCTGTGGGCCCACTGAGCAGGCTCCCAAGGCGGGGCTCAAGGTCAGGTGCAGAGAGGCTGGTAGAGGAGGGCACCCTGGGGGGCCAGCAGCAGCCTCCTGTGTAGGGACAGGGGCAGAGCACAACTGGCCTGGGCCACACTGCCCTTTTCTCTCTCTCTTTGGCTCTCTTTGGACATCTGTTCTGGCCTGTATCTCTCTCTCTTTTCTCTCTCTACTCAAAACTCTCATTTCTCTTTATCAGACCCCTATAACATTTGCTTTTGTCATCCCAAACAGAATTTTTTTTTTTTTTTTTTTTTTTAGCGTGAGCTGTTCATTTCTTTATCTGCCATTGAGGTTTCACTTTTTATCTGAATTCTCACATACTGAATATTTGCCTACCCTGCCTACAAAACAGGTATAAACCACCACCAAGTCCACAAGCTACTATCGCAAACATGGGTTCCTTGCTTTTGGTTTGGGGCGTCAGGATGTGGCATGAGCCCCAGGGGTCCCCCAGACACTCTGTAGATAGAATTGCCACATGATCTGTTGGCACCATTTAAATATCTGTGTATTATAACTATTATTTCCACAGGATGCACCAAAAATATGACCTACGAGAGTGGAAGATATTGTTAGCCATGCTCATGAGCTGAGATGGCTTAAAAAGACTTTATCAGGGGATTTTATGACAGAAGAACTTGCTCGATCTGTTGCTCATTAGGGGGTTTGAGTAGAGGAAGGAAGGGAGCCTGGATATTTCATACTAAAAATCTAAAATGAAATTTAGATCATATGGAAACATAACTGCGTTGCCTTCTGAGACAGGAACAGATGGATCATTTCAAAGAAATTGAGCTGTAAGCGTGGTCTGGTGTCCCCAGGAGCTTTATAACCGCAGGCAGAGAAAACCCAAACAGGTCGCGTCTGGGTTTCGCCGCCGGGCCTCTGCTTCGGTTCGTCTAACATCAGCGGGACTGGGCAAGGTGATGCTGACCGTTTCCCTGGGGTGAAATGTGGATGAATATTCGACAATTCCTCTTTCAGACATGGGCTCTCCTTTCTTCACCAGCAAATGTGTCTCTGCCTCCATCCCTCGCCTTTGCCACCAAACCGACTCAGGAAATTTTTCCTTCGTTAAGTAATAATTTTACAAACATGACTTTGCTTCCTTATATTCTGTTAACGTTGTTTGAATTCATTTTCTAGTTCATTATTATTTACATCACATGATTTGACTTTACTCCTTTACTGTAGTACATGTTTTCTCAGATGTACAAAAAAACCGAATTTGTATCTGGTTCCGTAGGGTATCCCCGCATACTGCATGCAATTATCCTCACTGCCGAGTCCACTAATCTTATATAATTAGGTAGTTGATGCCTTAAATGCATTATATACATTCAAATCCTTGGTATATATTTTTGTTTCTGTGTTTAGTATTGTTTTACCAATACAAACGGCTTGGTTTGGATATTGGGGTGGGCTGGGAAAGAAAAGTTTTTCCCCGTTTCTTTATTTTTTTAATTTTTTTTATTTTTTTAATTTCTTTTCAGCGTAACAGAATTCATAGTTTTACATCACACCCAGTGCTCCATGCAATGCGTGCCCTCCACAATACCCACCACCTGGCTCCCCCAACCTCCCCCCCCCCCGCCCCTTCAAAACCCTCAGGTTATTTTTCAGTCCATAGTCTCTCATGGTTCATCTCCCCCCCAATTGCCCTCAACTCCCTTCTCCTCTCCATCTCCCCATGTCCTCCGTGTTATTTGTTATGCTCCGCAAATAAGGGAAACCATATGATAATTGACTCTCTCTGCTTGACTTATTTCACTCAGCATAATCCCGTTTCTTTTATTTTAAAATATTTATTTATTTATTTATTTATTTGACAGAGCGAGACAGCAAGAGAAGGAGCACACGCAGGGGGAGTGGGAGAGGGAGAAGCAGGCTTCTTGCAGAGCAGGGAGCCCAATGTGGAGCTCAATCCCAGGACCCTGGGATCATGACCTGAGCCGAAGGCAGATGCTTAATGACTGAGCCACCCAGGTGCCCCAGTTTTTCCCAGTTTCATAAGGGAAATTAATATCCGTGCTATCTGAAAAGTCACCTTCTACATCATGTTATTCGTAGATTATACTTGAATTGCCAACTAAGTGTGCTTCTATTTTCATATTACTAATGTGTTCAGATGAAGAATTATCTACCTCAGGCTTCATTCTTTATCTGTACAGAAGACACGGCGGAAGCTTTTAAATGTCAGTCTTTCATGGTTCCTTCCTTAACATTTTCCCTGAGCACATCAGAGCAGGGCAGAGACTTCTTATACAGATATGAATTATTTCTTCATTTTTTAATATATTCTTTTATTTAAATCCCTTTAAAATGATGTAAAATAAATACATATGTATGCAAACAAATCTTGAAACAGTAAAGGTGGGCATAAAGAACTCCAAGACATTTTTTCCTATTTCTCTTCACATTTTATATTTAAGTTTTATCTTTAAAATCTTAATTTTTGTGTGTAATTCTATAAATTATAAACCAAATTAGAAGTTCAGCCGTTTCTTGACCTATCAACTCTACTTATCTTTAAAATTAATTTTAAATATATATACATTTAACAAAATTGTGCACTAACCAGACCCACATGATTCCTTTTCCCCATTCCCAGAGAACCACGGTTACTTCTTAAAAACATTTTTTTTTCCTGGTATTTATCACCATGTTTTTAGAAATTGTATTTTTTTCACTTGTTAAATAAATTATCCATTAATATATTGATTATAGCCAAAGATTCAATCATCTGTTTTTTTTCATTCTTTTTTCCAATATGGTTATTGCCCAACTTTAGTTAAATCGGTAATATAATGTTTGCATGAAATGATCACTGCACTGGACCAAGTGGTGTTCTGTGAGCATGTTTCTTTTCCTTATAACTACCTTATATGACTCTGGTGTTGATGGTGTTCTTTTTAGTGATGTTGTTTGCCTGCTTAGTTAACCTTGTTTCTATTTCCAATTCCTCCTAAGTGCTCCAAGAGAT
Organism: Mellivora capensis; assembly: GCA_004024625.1. NCBI lineage: Eukaryota > Metazoa > Chordata > Mammalia > Carnivora > Mustelidae > Mellivora > Mellivora capensis. The sequence goes on from PISX010028107.1 coordinate 3,546, forward strand.
TTTTCAGTCCACCAATATTGTCTGAATGTTCAGGGACAACAGAACCTTATCAGCTCGCTTTTTTGTCCCCACGGATCATTCTCCCAAAGCTCATTCTCTCACTTGGTTTTAGTTTGGGTTCTACCAGAAGCACAACCTGAAACAAGAGCTAAAGTTAAAAGGTTTGTTCGGGAATGGCAGGAAACACCAGGAGATGAGTACGGCAGTGAGGTAGGGAAAGGAAGGCAACAGTAAGGGGTATATGAACAAGGCAATTAGGATGACCAGAGCCTAATCCCAAGGAAACTGGTAAAGATGTTGAACTCACACCTCACTCAGAGAAAGTAATCGCCCTAAGGTGAGGGAGTTGGGGTATTGATACACTAGTTTCCATCAGTCGTTAATTAAGATCTGCTTCTGAAAGGGATTGATTATCTCCCTTTTATCCTTACGGGTAAAAATCAGAGTAGCTTTAAGTGGTTCTGGAAGAAGTCTGGGCAAAGGGTGGCGGAACCTGGAAGCTGTCCAGACTGTGCTGAGGTGTTACAGTCTGAGTGATACAGACAGGACATCTGACAGTGTCTGCCACACGCTGCATCCCACAGGGGATGTTCTGCCCTCTGCAGGCTCGCTTTTGTTACTTTCTCTGGTTCTTGGGTCCATGCTTTCCTCTCCCTTGGTTTGAAGCCCATTCTTTAGGAGCTACCCAAGAAAGGATACATAAGAAGTAAAAATTTGAGTCCTGAAATATTTGAAACTGTCTTTATTTTCACACTCGTCTGAGAATTCAGCTGGGTATAAAAAACTGGGTAAAAATAATTTTCTCTCTCATTTTTAAAGAATTTCTCGATTGTCTTATTAATTCCAGTACCAGTTCTGAGAAGTGAGAGGTCATCCAAACTTCTGATTCTGGAAACTTTTAGGATATACTCGTTACCCATGGTGTTCTAAAATATGTCACTGCACTTTCCTATTTTTTATTTTTTCATTTATTTTGTCAGTTCTTCATGAGCCCTTTTTAAAAAAAAAAAAAAAGATTTCATTTATTTATTTGACAGACATAGATCACAAGTAGGCAGAGAGGCAGGCGGGGGTGTGGGGGTGCAGGGGAAGCAGGCTCCCTGCCGAGCAGAGAGCCCGACTCGACTCAGGGCTTGATCCCAGGATGCTGGCATCATGACCTGAGCCAAAGGCAGAGGCTTTAACCCACTGAGCCACCCAGGTGTCCCTTCATGAGCCCTTTCAATCTTATAAACTCACATTCTTCTGTTCTGAGCACTTTTCTTACACAATTTCTTTAATAATGTTTCTTCACGGAAGTCAAATTAATCTGATATCATATCTCCTTGTTGATTATGTACCTTTGTTATGCATTTTATCTTCATTCCTACCTTCAACCCTAAACACATTTTCTGGAAAATTTCTCTGGCTTTACATTCCAACCCTTTTGTTGAATTTTTTAAATTTCTTTTAAGACCATTTTATGATGCTTTCCGAAAGATTTTTATTTTTTTCTCTTTTCAAAAAAAAAAAGTACGCAATTCTGTCTACCTAGATTCATTCTTTTCTCCATGGAGCTATTTGTAATACAAAAGTGTTCTTTTGCAACTTAGTTGATGATCATCGTAGTCAGTTGTTCTTTTTTTCTACATATATAAATAAAGTTTGCTGACAGTGGCTTACTAGCAGTGTGATGGTACAGTTAGGGATTTAAACTGTGGTTTTAACAGCAAATGTTAATTGTTTTTCTACCTATATTAACCCCCCTCTATTACTTCTACCGTTTTAAATATCAGCAGGCACAGAGCTCCCCAGCTAGAGCCTCCCTTGGAGTGACCTCCTAATGGGTGTAACTTCCTAGTCACTTTCCTGCTTGCTCTCTGCTTCTTGTTGCCTCAGGGTTGAAATCCTGACGGGGTGCTGGTGAGCAACCTCTGCCTTGAGGAGGACAGCGCCCCAAGGGATGTAGACAACAATAAGCAGGAAGGGACTTGGTCCCTGGTACTGGGCAGAGCTGCTGACCATCCTAAATGCTCTTATGCCTCTTCTTTCATGAAAGAAAAATCAAGTTCTACCTGGTTGGAGTCACTAAGGTTTTAGGAGTCTTGTCTCCTGGCAAGCATGGGATGGGAATCAGGGTCCTCTTTGTTGCTGTCTAGTTTCTCTAGAGAAAGATCCTCTGGTTTTCTGTTTGCTTATTTACAACTTGAATTTCTACCATGTCAGAGGAGGAGACTATTCCTTCCACATTCTCTGTGAATTCTCATTTCTCCCTCTGTTCGTAGGCTATTCCCACAACCCCATTACTTGTGCCCCATGAACACCAGAGACTGATTCTAACCAACCTAAACCAACCCTAAAGGTAGATCATTTGTATTTGTCTCCTTATTTTAGGTGAAATTTTTACCTTCCATTATGACTGATTTGTCTTCCCTCAGAGGTTTGCCCACAGTGGTGCTGAATAATTCCACCAGGAGTGAAAACTGTATGAAGTTATGTGAAATGCTAATTTGGTGCTGGAATTTAATTTAGCCTCAGAAAAGTCAGCTACAAAACCCCTGCTGCCACATATTTTCTGACTACAGGAACATAAATTAAATTAACTGATTTATTTCTATCCTAGTTTTCATAACCACGGGGAGAAAGAAATTGGTAAGCTAGAAGCTCTACCACAAAAAAACTTAACTAGAGACCGTAACGATCATCTTGCCATTTTGCAATAATGAGGGCTAAAAAAGGGGATGCATTTTTTGCTAAAATTCCTTTGAATCCAGGAGCTACGCTTCCCAGTCCTGTCACACTGATAATGAACCCATTTGCAAATCTAAAAAGATATGTTGAATTCTCTTTTTAAGAATCTTTTAAAAATTTAAGTACTCTAAATGGATTTATGTACTTTTGAAAGTTTTATTTCTAAAATGTAATTTTTTTACTTGAGACTTTGGATGTTATGTAGCTCAACACCTCGTAGAAGCTTTACTGTTGTAAGTTTTAAATTATATTTATTTTTAAGGTACGCCAAAATATGCATGGATCAATGGATCCAATCAGGAGATAGAAACCACACAATGACTTTTTAAAATAAAGAATTATTAAACTTTGATAAAAGGTTAACTATAGGAGATATATATAGAGAGATATATACATATATATATACATGTATATGTATATAGATATATAGTATATAGAGAGATATATACATATATATATATATGTATATATCTCTCTCTATATATGAAAAAAAACCTTTATGTGGTACTCTAGGGCTGTGGGAGGGCACTTAAGGAAGAATCAACTTCAAAAGAGTACCCCTTCCCAATGTTCTATTTGCAACCCACTAGCTGCCAGAGAAGTTCACAAGTGGTGTGCAGTGGAGCTGGTCTGCAGAAACCAACCCTCCGAAATTCAGACAGAGGGGGAGTGAGCTGCTGGGGCTGCTGACGGCACATGTAGACCTGCAGCTGGTAAAGGGGCACCAGGGTACTGGGTGTCTGTGATGCAAATTGCAGATGGGGGCCAGGGGCAGAGGTGTGCTGAATAATAGGGAGCCCACTAGCCATCCTGCAAGGCAGAGCTGGGATATGGGCAAGTGGCAGCTGGTGACCAGTGTACAGGCATGCAGATGGAGTGCTGGTATGGTAAGAGGCCTGAAAGAGCGCCCCTGTCAGGAGAACCACAGGAAGGGGATGATCAGACCACTTAAGGGCTGCAAGGCTGCCATGGGCCTGTGCATTATGGGCACGTGACTGGGGCAGAGTGCCACTGGATAACCTTATCGTCACTGGGCTATCCTACCTCTCAGGAGTGGGAAGAGGTAGGGAGAGTTCTTTCTTCCTACAGTGTCCCTCTAGCCCCCTCTGTTGAGAAAGCTTAACGTCATGTTTACTGTAAAGAAGAAATGCTTAAAGGCATTCCTCTTGATTCCACTACCTCAGAGCTGTAATAAATGGTGAACTTGGAGCTAGAAGGCCATGTATCGATAATAGGCACACCATGACAACTTACAGTTGCTACACTAAAAATGCAAACTCAGAACCACTCAAGGATTGCTCAGACTTAGACCTATGGAAGGGAAAATGCCAGAGAATAGCAGCCAATGTATTAAAACTTAGACTGAGATATAATTTTGTTTTTGAGTTTACTTTCAGTCAAGGAAAAAAATGGAAAATATGATGATTATGTATTTTTATTGGTTGAGAAAAGAAACATAGTTCTGAGAAAAGTTCTGAGTAAAGTTCTGATTTGCTTTTATTAAAATAGATAAGGCTAAAGGCGGAAGTGGGTACAGCGCTGGGTCTGGTGGGGAAATGACAAGATCAAAGCTGCAGGAGAGGGACGCCTCGGTGGCTCAGTTGGTTAAGCGGCTGCCTTCGGCTCGGGTCATGATCCCAGCGTCCTGGGATCGAGTCCCGCATCGGGCTCCTTGCTCAGCGGGGAGCCTGCTTCTCCCTCTGCCTCTGCCTGCCACTCTGTTTGCCTGTGCTCGCTCACTCTCTCTCCCTCTCTCTCTGACAAATAAATAAATAAAATCTTTAAAAAAAATGGAGAAAGAAAGAAAGAAAAAAATGTTCTTTTGCCAAACAGTCTTTGAAAGATTTTATTCTATTTATGTACCCTAATATGTTTTCCAAATTATATTATTGACAAAGAAAGTAAAAAAAAAAAAAAAAGCTGCAGGAGAATGAACAGTGAGGCTTGGAGAAAGGGAAGAATCTTGGATTTGACTGACAGTGCTCGATGAGAAGACAAGCTGCCAGATGAGTCTGTTGCAATATCACTGAATGAGCTTCCTGAATCGGAACAGGATGATGGTGGCACCACAGAACCTGTTAAAGAACAAGAAATGAAATGGACAGACTTAGCCTTCCAGGACCTCCATGAGAATGTTCCCCCAAATGGAAACCAACACCTGGCTCTTTTTCCATGGACGGATTTTTTTTAAAAAATACATAGATACAACATGTTTCCTTACAGTCTCCTAATTCAGAACTGTAAGTGATAAATCCACACTCAAAAATGTACATCCACTTAGTTTGTGGCTGCAAAGTACAATGTGAAAATACTCACCAAAATGAGAAACTGATGGAGATTTCTCAGGAACGCAGACTATTTGGTCCTTTGAACCTGAAGTTCTTTAATTACTAGCTTGTTTGAACGTGACTGGTTCAACATTTTCCTATGACTCCGATTTGCTTTACCATCAGTGTTTAACACTTCTTGCAACAACTTCTTTAACAACTACCTACATGTGTCCTGTGACTCAGGGGAATGAAGATACAGAAGGAAGGGCAGAGAAAGAGGAAGCCAGACATAAGGAAACTGATACCTTCTCAGGTGCTCCCATTCTGAGAAGCCTTCTGTGTGACTGTGTATGGTACCTGCAGGTATAATAAGTTTATAGATAACCCATTCACTGATTACCAGGATTCCTAATTATCACATAAACAGGAAAGAGCAGATGAAATTTTTCTGCCTTTTTGTCATTATTGTTGTTATTGTCATCAATCAACAAACATGCATTATCAAGATTCCTCACTGGGTTCATTGAACAGTGGAATAAAAGAGTTTTGATGAAAGAGGAAAACCATGGTCTGTCTCTGTTCTAAAAACCTCACGCTGGAGCTTTGCTATCATTGTGTCCCAAGCTCTACAACTTGATGCTCGTTGTCATTTTAGTGTCCCAAGCGATTGTGGTCCTCCACCTGATTTACCATTTTGCTTCTCCAATAAACAAGGTGTATGAGACAGACTTCAAATCCAGAACTTCCCTGCCAGCCATCCTGGCTTTAGTAGAATCAGTTCAAGTTGATTACTTGTAATGCCAGAGGCTCATAGGACCATAGTGTTTTTTGTGTCAGGATCAACATTTATTTTTCTCACTTGTACTTTTGTGGTATTTGGGGATGTTCTCTTCGGAACTTAATGAATCCTTCAATTCCAAAGAAAATCTTTGATCAAAATAGTCTTCAAAATCATTATCACCTATACTCTTTAGAGGAAGGCAGGTAGGAATTCACACTGAGATATTTTTCTAACAGTAAGGATATTGAATATATTTCCCCTTTTCTTGTTTCCTGTGAGCAAGGGAATACATTTTTGAGAACTTACATTGGTATGAATAACTGGTCCACGTATCACACCCTTTATTATCACAGTGATCTAACTGCACAAGGAAATCTAAGCACGATTTTTTTTCTCTCATCTTAAAATGTATCAGACAAATGGGATAAATGTTTGCACTTATTTTTCCTCATAGTAAAGTTCATGAAGTCAGGATCAGAAATAAGCATTGAAAAAAAAATCTCTGGGTTCATCTAGAAGTAGTAATTCAAACTATCCACCAGATTTTCCTTCTCATGTTAAATTTTATAAGTAATTTTAATCACTAGTCATCATTTTAATTTTCCTCCTAGAGAAATCCAGAAATCCAGGAGACGTAACCAATGGGAAACTGGAAGTAAAAGGCAGATTTTCTTTCTGGTTCAACTATAGAATTCAAGTGCTCAGAGGGGAAAGTATAAGGCAACCCAGAAGAATACTATTCTTTTCAATTTTTATGAATAGATTAATGCACTCATATGTTTCAAAAATAAAAATGATGTAAAAAGGTATGCGAATGCCTGCAATTTACTTCCTTGGTTTTTTGTTTGTTTGTTTTTTGTTTTTTGTATCTCAGAAAGAACATAGGTCAGGAAATTCAAAATGTATTTATACTATTATGTTTGCCTGGATGACTTTACTCCACATTCCAACATATCTAAAACCTCATACCTTTTCTCTATAGAAGGGGGCACAAAAGTCATCAAATTCTTAAAGTAAGCATATTTCTGTATCTAGAAACGAGATGGGGGTGCATGGGGAAAGAACATTGTCAAATTTGCAAAAGCCCTTGACTGTCTCCTCCCAGTTAGTTACTAAACTACCGCTTTCCCCCTGTGAAGAATTCCACTATCCTCACTTTTAACAACATGGATTGGTTTTAAGTTATTTGGCTTTATAGAAATGGAATCATACATTATGCATTCTTACTTCCATGTCTTTTAATTTTTTTTGCTAACCATAATATTTGTGCAATTTGTCCACGTTGTCTACAGTTGACATTCATTCATTTTAATTTCTAAGTATTCCACCGTTGTAGGAATCTACCACAATTCACTTACCCCTCTACTGTTAAAGAACATTGTGTTATTTTCTATTTGTTTTTAGCTGTGAACATTTTCACACATGTCTTTTGCTAAGCATGTCTATTTTTTTAAATGATTTTATTGTTAAGTAATCTCTACACCCAACGTGGGGCTTGAACTCACAACCCTGGGATCAAGAGTTGCATGCTCTACAGACTGAGCCAGCCAGGTGCCCCTGAGAACATCTCGTTTTGATGAACAAAAACCTAAGAATAGAATTGCTGGATCATAAGGGATATATGAGTCTGTTCAGCAGTTTTCCACTGTGGTTGTGCTGGAGGATATCCTCCCATCCTAACTGTGCAGAACACGCAAGTTCTTTACAATACTTGCTATTATTTATTTATTTGAGAAATTCTGTTGGGTATGCAGTGGTATCACATCATGCTTTTTAAAATAATTTTTTAAAAATTTTATTTATTTATTTGAGAGAGAGAAAGAGCATGAGCAGGGGTGTTGGGGGCCGCTGAGGCCCTGATAGATAGCCAAGGCTCTCAGGGTTAAGGCCTGGTTTGCACGGCTCCTGCCATCTCTGCTGACCTGATATCTCTCCCTTAGACTAGATACCCCTGACCCACTCTCCTGGGCTAGAGACTTGGGGGCATAAAAACTGCAGGGCAATGGCTCCACATGAAAAAGCCTGGAAAAATCATCAGTTATCTCCGGACTCCATGCAACAAAGACTAGATAACTTCAAAGAAAAACATCATGTTCCTGCCTTCTCAGGACCCCAAGGACCTACTCATATCTTGTAATCAGACCACCAAGTCCTTGCCTGTTTTAAGGCCACATCGGAATGTAGTGTGCCTTATATATAAATTTTTCCTACTGTACTACTAAAGGTTAAGAACAATGATTAGCGCTACCCTTCCTCTCTATATAACTACTCATTACTAATCTGGGTTTGTTCCCTTTTATTCCATTAGTCACTGTAAAAAACCTTCTGTACTGATGTAACTCTAGACACTGCGCATATAAGAAGCGTCCCTGATCAGATAAACGGGAGATGCCTGATGGCTAAAGTCAAACTGTTGAGTGGCTCTCTCATTCCTCTTGTGACACGTCCATGCTTTGGGGACCCCAGGACCTGGCAAGGCCAGACTCTGGCACAGGGGGAAGGGCAGAGAAAGAGGGAGATGTAGACTCCCCACAGAGCAGGGAGCCTGATGTGGGGCTCGATCCCAGGACCTCAGGATCATGACCTGAGCTGAAGGCAGACACTTAGCCAACTGAGCCACCCAGGTGCCCCTCACATCATGCTTTTAATTTGCACTACCCTCATGATCAATGAAGTTAAATAACTTCACAAATTTGTTGACCATTTGGATATTTATTTATTTTTTAAAATTTTTATTAACATATGATGTATTATTTGTTTTGGGGGTACAGGTCTGTGAATCATCAGTCTTACACAATTCACAGCACTCACCATAGCACATACCCTCCTCAGTGTCCCAACACCCAGCCACCCCATTCCTCCCACCCTACTCCACTCTGGATATTTTTTTTAATGTGCCATGCTAGTTTAAGTCTTTCAACCATTTTCCTATTGGATGGTCTAGCTAGTTCTAGTTAGTTGTAAGAGTTTTTTACATAATCTGGAAAAAACATCCTTTGTGAGTTATGTATTGTAAACCCCTTTTTCGTGCTCAGTAGCTTGCCTTTTTTTTTTTTTTTTTTTTTTTTTTTTTTTTTTTTTTTTTTTTTTTTTTTTTTTTACTTTCATAAGGTGTCTATGGTAAACATAAATTCCTCATTTTAAGGGAGTACAATTTATCAAGTTTTTTCATTTGATTCGTGGTTTGGGTTTTTAAGAAAAATTTCTTTCATTTCGATTAGTGGTTTTTTAATTTGTTTTTGCATATTTTGTTTCATGTTTTGTTTGGGGGTTTTTGTTTGTTTGCTTGTTTCCTGTTTAAGAAATTTGCCTGGGGCCTTGGTTCCTCTCTTTATCCCTTGCCTTGTGGCCTTGGCCTCTCTCTCCATTGCTTGGAGGCTCGTGTAGCCAAGCCCACTGAGTGGGGCCCCCACATGGTCAGGCATAGGGCACATCCCAGGCAACGTGAGCGCTCATCCCTGAGGTTGGCCTAGCTCAGATGGGCATCCAAAGCTGAATGCTTAGCCCCTTGGGTCTTCGTCTAGCCTGCTTGAACTACTGTTATAGCCAAATCTTTTTCTAGAATTTAGTTGTTCTGACCCCAGTAATCAATATTCTTTGAGGGTCTGCTGTGTGCCAGGGACTGAGGATACAGCAGGGAATAGACACAAACTCAGATTTTATTTTAGTCTCTCTTGATAAAATGAAACAACCGTGTGGTGCGTTTATTTACTTTCCTTTCTCTCCAGGAAGGAAAAGAAATTGTGTTGCCAGCAAGGCCCAGGGCAGGAGCCAAACACTAAACATTAATTTTACAGATAAAATGCTCAAATAATGATTCTATTGTAAAGAAAGGGAGAGTCCTGTGTTAGGGATGGAGTGGGATGGCCTGGAAGGAAGGGTCACTGGAATTATCAGTGTCCCCAGTGCCGAAGAATTTTTTTTTTTTTTTCCAGAGATCATCCTTACCACGTAAAATGGGATTTCATAGTACAGAGATTCTCCTCCTTAATGTCTGCTTGTATTTGAAAACATTCTATCAGATTATGACTTTAGAAACTTATCAAAACATGGTAATAAGTGGAAACTATGCCACTGACTTCCATGAAGCCCAGCTTTTCATTTTTTCAGTCCTGGTGAGGCAGCAGAATCAAAAGCAAAGCAAGTGCTGAGCCAGCCAGTCCAGCCACTTGGCACTTGCAAAGCCCCCAAAAAGGAAAGCAAGAGAGAATAACCTTATACCGATGGCAAGAGATGGGCAACAAGGTGGGCAGGGATCAGAATAAAGCTTAGTAGAAATGCTTGAAAAGCAAGAGTTAAATTCAACAGAAGAAAAGAGACTCTGGTGAGGATGACGATTATGGAATTTACAACGTTTAGAGACCAAATCTTCATGAACAATTTTGGAATGGATAATACTCGGCAGAAGTTAAGATCAGAGTACATGCTGGCTTTGTTTATTGCCTACATAGCTTTTAGAGAATAAACCTGTTGTGCCAAAAATATATAAATAAATAAAGAGGAAAAAAAAAAAAGAGAAGAAATCTATGCCTGCCCCAAGGTCACAAATATATTTGCCCCTCTTTTCTTTGAGGAGACTCATGGTTTTACGTTCACAGTGATATCCGTGACCACCCCAAATTGTCGTGGTGTGAAGCAGAGAACCACGATTCATCTGCTTCCATGCAGATAGCCAACTACACGGCACCGTTGACTACGAGGGGCTTCCTTTCCCCCACTGCTCTGTAGCGTGTCCGTTTGTCATAAACCAAGTGATGATGTGTGTTTGGGGCTCGTTACGTGACTCTCAGTTGTCAACCTTGGGTCTGTTTGGTTATCTCCCACGAGTGCCGCAATGTCTTCTGTGCTGGAGATTTGCAATAGCCTGGACGCATGGCTGTGTGAGTCCTTTGGTTTTGTTCCTCTCCTCTTATGCCCCCTCCATCTCTCTTCTCCATCTTGGAGATGGCTTTGCATCTTTTACCTTCCATATGAATTTTAGAATCAGTTTATCAGTTTTCATCAAAATGCTACTGATTTTTACTGTGATGCATTCTATCTGTCAGTCAGTTTGCGAGGGATTGACATCTATACAACATGGTGAAGAAAGGGATTTTTGTCTCCTGTTGGAGGAGTTGGTCTGGGGCCTTTTCCACCACGGGAGAAGCAGAAGGTTCCAGGCATGCTGTCCTAAATAACGAGTTCAGGGTCCTGCGTAAGGAACTTTTGTAGGCCCTTCTCCTTAAATGGACATTCGCTTGGCATTGTTGGTTTGCAACACTCCTGAGAGCTTCCCAGCTGTAATTTGAAGCCAACCCCTCTACTTGGAGGGCAGGGAGAGACAGAAGAGAGAGGCAGGTTGCTAGGTGGCCAGTGTCACAGGCAAAGGAAACTTACCTGTGAGGCTTGTCTTGGGCGGTGAGAAGATAAATGGATGCCTGTACCTGCCCATCTATAAAGAGGCCTAAGCTGGGCTCAGTCACATATACCGTGCAGGTGTTCTCAATACCACATCACTGTCTCAAAGATATGTCCTTGAAGCAGGCTGGGGGAGTGAGAAAGAGAAAGTGGAACCCACATTCCAAGGGCAAGGGAGGAGTCAGGAGCCTTCGAGTGCCCAAATCCAGCTCACGGGCCAAATAGTGGTCTCATCTTTTTGATGACATTCCCTAAAAGAGCTTGGTATCTGAATCAGATTTGGGCTCAGAATCTGACACGGCTGCTGATGAGAAATGTTTGGGGAGGTATACTCAGTCTTTCTCAACTAGTTCTCTCATCTGTAAAATGTAATACCGCTGTTACAGTTTTGTTTGAGGAAATTAAATGCAATGATTTATGTAAAAGTTGGGAAAATGGTTAATAAGCAGAAGGACTTTTTAGAAAAGAAATCTTCTGTTAAACTATTTAAATGATCTCTTTTATCTGGCATACTCAGATTTTATTTCAGTTCCTCTTGATAAAATGAAACAACCATGTGGTATGTTTATTTACTTTCCTTTCTCTCTAGGAAGGAAATGAAATTGTGTTGTCATCAGTATTGTAGGGGGGTCCGCTTACTTATTTCTGGGCAATGTTCCTCTTTATTTTTGAGAGCTAAGCACTTTGGCAGTTAAATGCTTCATACTGCTGTCACTAGAGTTCAGTTGCGTGGTGTGGGTCATTTTTAGACATTTTCCAGCACTCACCATCCTCTATGGGTGAATATCGATGTATCTTTGAACAACAAACATCCATGGTTGATCCAAGAGGGAAAACATGAAGGCCAGGTTGGTATCTTTATCTATGCCCTTTGCAGAGACTAAAAGAAATAATCTGAGTGGAAGACAGATTAGTTATTAAGGGACCAGTTTTAACCCAGAGAGTTATTAATAAATGAAGTCTTGAAATTGACAAAGATGCCTTCTACAATTTATAATTTAGTGCTTTTGCCAGAAATATAATGCTGGGCTCAAGGCCCTTCACTCTGATCCCATGCCACTGAGAAATCCTTGAATTTGTTATGAGCCCTTGTCCCTTTGTGATGCTTGATCCTCTACCATTTAATTTTCCATGCACACCTTATCTGTGCTGTAAACATCCCTCTGGGAAATTTCCCTTTACTCTCCGACTGGTATAATCTCAAAGTCGGTTAATTTGGCATCACTGATACTCAAGGAAACTGAATACTGGGAGAATAATTGTGTTGGGACTATTTTTTTGTCTTTTCACAGTATAGACTTGCATGCTTTCTCTAGTCCAATTAGGCTTATGACGTGTTTGGAAAGAAAATTTAACTATGCATCTTTCTTATTCCTGCCTCCTTACTGGGAACTCACCCTAGTGAATGAAGACAGGACATCCCTGGAAGATGGCAGAGAGCATACCTCAGCACTGCCCCCTGATCCCAGAAGAAACTGCCACACACACACTGTACCATTTTCCTACTTTTTCTAGAGTACTCAAAGAGAAATGATGTCTGTATGTGGACAAGAAGCTAACAAGTGCCCCCACAACAATGAGAAGTTCTCAGGGTTATAATTGTAAATACAAAATTCCAGAGAGCTTTCACGTCAAGTTCATGTCATACTCCCAAGACTTGGAGCTTAATTGGAGAGCCTCATTAGACCTTGCCCCTCCCCTTTAGTGACTCGAATCTATGGCATCACCAAGACTTAGTTCCTTGGTTCGGATCTCTATTTACTACTGACTTAGAGCCTCTCTTCAGCCTGATTCAGGGCATCTGAGGACACAGAGTCCCAGTGCACTGTCTCTGAGACTCTCCACCATGTCCCCCACGTTGCAGAGAATTTTCCCTGCACTGTTCTTCCTCGGGCTCCTGTTTCTACTACAGTGCCCATCTATTTTGTGTGGTGAGTACACAAGTGGCAGGGAAGAGGGGAGAGTTTAAACCAAGGTATGTATGGAAAAGAATTCCTGGTTAAGAATTAGTTAAATATAACCAAATGGTGATAATTCAGTACAATTTTGGAGAAGTACAATGGGGTATTTATTAAGAAATATATTTAAATTAAAAAAAGAAATATATTTAAATCATTTTAGTCCTTCCCATATAGGATATAATGACTCAGAAATCAAAATATTGCAAACCCATGAGGAGCTGATCTAGTCACAAAAAATCCTTTTCATCTTTATATTAACGTACTATATTTAAATGGATGATCCTCAATTTTCAAAGAATTAATTCTTCCATAGGGTTCATGATTTTCTATTGCTTTAATAACTGAGTAGAACTTTTTTGCCATCTGGAAGGCAAAATTTTATATTATTATAAATAATGAGTGAATTTATCAGAGTAAGATTACAAAGCATGTATAAACTGAAAACATTAAGTCTAAGGTATTATGTTGCAAATCAAGGAATAATTGTCCCACTGAAAGGGTTTGCAAGGACCTGCAGGCCCACTAAGTTAGTGCTGATTATGAATGCAGACATGAGTAATTCTTTTCATTTATAATTGGAAATATGCCAATGAAAGTAACATTTCTTATTCATCTGCTGATGTGATTTCTTCCGTAAAAGAAAGAATTTCTAAGCCTATAAAAATTATTTACATATCTGTGCCTTAAACCATCTGTCAGAATATTTGACATAGAACATTTTGCTCAGAATGGCAAAATCATTCAACAGAGAAGAGCTTTTTCCCAAGAGCTCTGTCTTTTTAAATGGAGACTATGTATCCTGCTCTTGCGATATTGGCTACTTCCCCAAATTCCGATGATACAGGGATTTCATGGCAAGAAGAGAGAATGTGGAGGTCCAAGGGGCCATCTTGTAATCCTTCATTAAGATTAATTTCTAGGGTCCCAGAATGATCCAATCGTCTTCAGGTTTTATGAATGTTCTTAATATCACAGAGTGACTTCAACGTTGTTTTCCTTTTCTCTTATTTATTTATTTATTTGAGAGAGAGAGAGCATGAGAGGGGGAGGGTTAGATGGAGAAGCAGACCTCCTGCTGGGCAGGGAGCCCAATGCAGGAGTCAATCCTGAGACTCCAAGATAATAACCTGAGCCCGAGTCAGTCGCTTAACCAACTGAGTCACCAAGGGTGCCCCAGAGTTGTTTTTCTAAGGGGGGTACTAAAGTTTTTTACTTTGGAAGTTTTTTACTTCATAATGCTAGTTATTTGAAGGAAAGTTTTAATGTTAGGTTAAAAAAACAATCAAATATCCTGGGTGACTCTCCTCCATTGGGAATTGAAATGGCTGTTATTCTTCCAAAGCTTAACTGCACAGCAATACTCCCATTGTCTTCCCGGAGCTCCATTAGCTCTTCTTCCTTTACGAATCAGGGAGGTTAGATTATGTCCAAGCCATAGAGACTTGTCACAATTCCTTCAGGTTTTTCTCTATTTATCCCCTTCTCTTCCATTCCTTCAAAAGCCCACCTTACTTCTGATCCATGTTCAGGATAAGATACACTCCAATCTGTCCCACTTTGGTCCCCGAGGTTACCTCTTCTTCATCCTTAGTAACAATGAGCTGCTGCCCCTAAGCCCTTGCTCACATTATCACTCCAACACAAAAGGCCTGCCTGTATCTCATCCATCAAAGTAACTTTTATCCAAACCTTAAGATAGACTTCCAGTCTCTCTTAGAAAATGTTAGTGTATTTTTTCTCTCTTGGTTTTCTCTCCTTTTTTTTTCCTGGTTAGACCTATCTTGTTGGCATTCCTTGTTATTGAACACATTATTATAAATTGACTGATGTGTTTTTGCTATCCATGTGCTTAGTTCTTACTGTCTTTATGGTATTGCAAGAATGTGCCTCGATGTCTGCGGAACAGTCTCACAGGGATCAATTTGCATAAATATGTGTGGAGTTAATTCATAAAGAGGCATTTTCTAATGATCTGAGGCTTAGAAAATTCCATTTACAAACCGTAGACTTGTACACAGGGAACATTTATCTTGGACCTACATGTTCAAGGGAAAAGACAAAGAAATACTTGAGACATATCCCTTGCTATCAAAAGGGAAAAATGTGAATATGGATAGTATCAATTAACTGTTAAATAATTACTAGAGAGTATAGACTGAAACCACACAGAACATGGACTTTGAGCAAGCCAGATTTTAGTTCTATCTTTACCACTAAGTAGCTGCCTCATCTGAAACAAGAGACTTACCCTCTCTAAGGATCTGTTTTCTGCCAAAATGGGAAATCTGCCAAAAAAAATGGGAAGATAATAGTGTGTATCTCTTGGGGGATGTTGTGATGATTGGAAGAGATAATAAATGAAATGTCCAGATTATCATATACATATACATACATAGTATATGTACTATGATACTATGGCATAGTACACATGTACACACGTAATGTATACAGAATGTCTAGATTACAGTAAAATCTCAGTAGGTAATTGGTCAAGATATATACTCTCTTGCTAATAACTCCTGTAGGAGCTCAGAGATATACATTTATATTTATAGTATGACTATTTATATATATTTGTATGTATATATATACATTATATGTATATATATTTATATATATATATATATATGACTATATATATATTTATATTATGACTATTTGCTGGGCCAGTAGGAGAAGGCTTCACAAGCAAATGGAACTGAATATCAAATAGATAAGAAGAGTGTCATTCTAGGTAGGAGAGAGGACGTGGGGGCACCTGGGTAGCTCAGCTGGTTAAGTCTCTGCCTTTGGCTCAGGTCCTGACCCCAGGGTCCTGGGATCAAGTCCCACATCAGGCTCCTTGCTCAGTGGAGAGCCTGCTTCTCCCTCTTCCTCTGCCGTCTCCCCTGCTTGTGTTCTATCTCTCTCTGTGTGCAATGAATAAATAAAACCTTTAAAAAAAGAAAAAGGAGAGAGGATATGAGCACAGATACAGCTGTGGGAATGTCAGCGGCATGTTTACCTAGATGGATTAACTAGCATACAGAAGAGGGTTCATATAAAAAAGTAACAGCAGTTAAGGTTAAAGCATCAGTGGGAAAGGCCAGGAGAGGGTTTCCTAAATACACATGGTTACCACATGTTCTTAAACTTTTATTTCTAAAATATACAATTCTAAATTATCATTATTTGACTCCAGTCCCAGTGAGACCATAAGAAGACAGGCTTTTTTGTCAAGCTTCAAGTACTTCTGAAAATCTACATTTTAATGCAAGTTTCATCCAACTTCTCGGTTTGGAGGTTCCTAATGAAATTATTTAGTTGGAGGGAATGACTGGGTTGGACAACTTTAGCAATCAGGAGCAGGGGGAGAGACCCAGAGGGTCCTTCTGTTCCCCCAATCTCTCCTCAGTGGTGAAATCTTTGAAAAGCAGAAATGAGTTTATTATCCCTGAGAGTCTCATTGCAGTGATTTTACTGTTTGCCTCACTTTTTATTTTTTAGAGCCATGTTGCCCAGTACCAGAGCTGGAGAATGGCGAAATCATTTCACAACGCACTAGCTCTGTGAATAGCTGTGCTTATTTCTATGAAGATTTAGTTTTTTATATGTGTTATAAGAAATATCGATTTGAATCTAGATGCCAAGAAGATGGCACGTGGTATCCCAGAACACCAGCATGTGATGAGAGTAAGAGCTTATTTTCATAAGCTTCTTAAGAAGCTTATGAATTTAGATGTTTCTTTGTATCAAAGTGTTGGAGATTCTTAAGGGAAGGTTTCAAATTAGCTAAAAGAATGTGTATACCTTGCTGGTTCTCGGAGTGGATAGATTTGTGATAAATCACTGCCCCAGAATTTGGTGCCAGTCTCTTGACCTTCCTGGTTTTCTTTTTTTCTGAATCAGTGAAAATAGATCACATCTAATAAATCAGCTGTAGTTTTCAATTATTGCTTTCTGTTTCTTGGTGTTTGCTCTGTCTTCTTCCCTGCCTTCAGTCCTTATGCATCAATCTGCAGTCCATAATGCACACACATCTGTTTGAAACCACCTTTCTGAAATTGCTACCTTTCTTCCTTTTTTTTTAAAGATTTTATTAATTTATTTGACAGAGACACAGTGAGAGAGGGAACACAAGCAAGGGGTGTGGGAGAGAGAGAAGCAGGTTTCCCGATGAAAAAGAAGCCTGGTGCTGGGCCGATCCTAGGACCCAGGTCTCCAGGGATCATGACCTGAGGGGCAGGCAGTCCCTTAACAACTAAGCCACCCAGGAAGCCCCAGTCCCCTATATAGCCCCGCCTCGCTGTTGTTGTTTTTTTTCCATGCATATCGTATAGCATCATCATGTTAGCTACTTTCTGCTAATTCAATGGAATTAACATGAGACCATGTGGATGTCCAGATAATCATAGTACCATCAACCTCTATTATGACAGGGGCAAATGAGTTATCAGACCCCAGGGCTAAAACTACAAATATGTGACTTGATCCTTCTGTGTGTATGCAAACTGTCTCTGACCCTCTTTTCGGATAGGGATGGAAAGAAGGCATCTGCTAAACCAGTGGTCCTCAAATCCCCAAAGATACAAAAATCTACTCTAGCAAAGACATCACATCTGAAATGAGAATGAAAATGTTGTTGAGTTTTGAATAGTGGACTATAATTCCCCAGAATCCTAACTTCTCTTGTAGACCGACTGGAGAAGTAAATGGCAATAGAATGGGGAAGTAGCTTCAGTTCATTAAGAGTGGCACCATTTCCCCCATTTCCCCTTCCACCTTGGTATAGGATGTTTTTTAATATGCTGTCTTTGCTTGAAGGGGGTGGGGTGAGCAAGATCAACGGCTTCTACTTGACTTCCTGGATATGACAGGTCTTACCCCAAAGGCCAAGAACTCAATGAGGGGGTTGAACAAAGTATTAATTTTAACCACTCCCATTATCCGTTTGAAGATATTAGATGACCACCAGGCGGTCTAATGATGGGCCAGGATGGTTCCTCAGCCTAAGGCTTACAGGAGGGCAGCCCAGGTCTTGGGTTGGGCTAAGTGTTCCCCTGGGCAGAGAAGATGACAGGACAGAATGGAGCCTCCTACAAAACACACAGATTCTGGGATGAGTTATTTTTTACATTCGACGAGCTCATGCTCTCTCACTTTTATTTCTCACCGTCAAGACTGTGATTTCCCTCCTGAGGTTGCCCATGGATATTACGAAAAAACGGGAGGATTGCATGTATTCATAGAAAATGAAGTGATATATGGATGTGACAAAGGATACACTATGGTTGGAGTTGCCAAACTCTCTTGCCGTTCTTCACACTGGACACCTGAAGCCCCTCTTTGTAAAGGTAACTCCAGCTCCCTTTTC
>PISX010028108.1:0-21996 GCA_004024625.1 Mellivora capensis
ATAAAGAACTTATCAAACTCAACACCCAAAGAACAAATAATCCAATCAAGAAATGGGCAGAGGACATGAACAGACATTTCTGCAAAGAAGACATCCAGATGGCCAACAGACACATGAAAAAGTGCTCCACATCACTCGGCATCAGGGAAATACAAATTAAAACCACGATGAGATATCACCTCACACCAGTCAGAATGGCCAAAATTAACAAGTCAGGAAATGACAGATGCTGGCGAGGATGTGGAGAAAGGGGAACCCTCCTACACTGTTGGTGGGAATGCAAGCTGGTGCAACCACTCTGGAAAACAGCGTGGAGGTTCCTCAAAAAGTTGAAAATAGAACTACCCTATGACCCAGCAATTGCACTACTGGGTATTTACCCTATAGATACAAACGTAGTGATCCGAAGGGGCTCCTTCTTAATTAAGAAGTTTCCTTAGTTCTGCAAACCTTTAGGAAAGCCCATCAGGAACTAGGGGGGAGAAAGTAATTTAGAACAACAAAGCTTATACATACAACTGCAGGTACAGCTGCTATTAGTGGATTTAATAATAAATACTGAGGACCATGGAAGCCCGATCAAACTAAGAGAACAGGTACATTTAGGTGGACAGTCTTAAGAGAGAGGAAGTCTGTGATCTCTGTAGGCAAGCTAATCATATGGGTTTTAGGATTTCTCAGTATAGGCTACCTAAAAAATATATCAGAATGCACAGTCAGCTGCATTTTTGATAAGCAAAACCTATGTGTAGAGGTAAGAATTCTTGGATTTGGTCACTCTTATTCTCTGGTAGGAGAGATTTCACAGTGGGGTTTTTTGTTTTGAGGTTTTTTTCCCCCCCCTCTTCCAGGGCACTGGGTTGGAAGTTGCTTCAAATAGGTAAGTCTGATTTATAGACTTTCCATTAATGATGTCCATCATAGTAGGTGTAGCAAAAAAATATTTGCTACCCAGATTCTTATTCCCTTTATTCTGTTTCTCAACCATATTTTACAAATATTTCTCAGTGAATTCCAAATGTAGCAGAAAAATTATCAAACAAAAGCATTTTATTCTGCAATTGTGAAGGTTAATTAAATGCTAGGAGATGCAAAAGCTAGGAAAAAGTAAAGTATGAATGGAAACATATTCTTATTTTAAGTTTGGTAGTTTGTTTTTCTTTGAGGGTAAAATGATGGGAATGGCTAATGGATGCATCATTTGGTTCATGATAAAGTTCTCGGGAGCAAAGTCCATAGACATATAATAGAGATGACAGAAGGCTCCTCAAATTGAGACTTTGCATTTATAGTGTATCATTTTACCATATGTTTTAATTACACAATCATACATTTTATAACATGCATTTTATTAAAATACATATATAGTATGAGATTTATAAAAGAAAAGTTCTTCTCATTCCAAAAAGTCTGACCTCATTCTTAAATGGCAACTAATATTAACGATATTTTCGTTTTGATGTTAAAATATATACAGTAAGTTCATTCATTTTGCTAACTGAATAGACATGAGTTATTGAATCAATTCCTACTTGAAAACATTTGGGTCATATCATTTATATGAGTAAGTAATGCTGCACTTAACACATAAGATTTAGATTTTGAAGTGTCCTCAAGAGAACATTTGAGCTAAAGCTCTATCTTTGGGCTAGTAGATACTATCATGAGGAATGAAGACCCAAAGTACTAAGAGATTTTCTTGATAGAGTTGTGGCTAGTGTCACTCTGGTTAAGACACAATGACAAACTCTAGTTTCTACTAATACAACTGCTTCTAAAAGGTAGAATAATTTTAAATTAAAATAATGCATATGCATTTTTAAAATTTTTAAATAGTACAGCTCCCTAACTCCCGAACCCAATTTACTTTTAATTTCACAGGTTATAAACTCCAAACAACTAGCAGCAAGTGGCAGGCATTCTGCCAAAATTACAAAACAAGAAAATCTTATCTTTCAGCTCCTATTTTCTCTCTCTTTCCCCCATATATTATAAAGACTTTATTATCAATCTTGGTTGTTAATAAAAATGTGAACCTAGATTATAGTTCATATTATTGTCTCTAGGAGAACACTTTGGCTTCAGAAATACCATTTTATGAGAAACTTGGCCCAAAAATAAAAGAAGTTAGAGTGGTCATATTTGATTCAAGATATGTTTGCATTTCTTGTATTTTATGGAAACATAGCTGGTGCTTTGATAATATTATATGTTTTGTTCTGAAAAATACTGAAAGAGCTACACAATTTCTACTGGAGGACAATCACAACTGCTAAAGAGGAACAGACTCCAAATAGGAAACCAAAATTTCTCTATGTAGAAAAAGTAAGATATTGGTTTACTGTTTATTACTGAGTAGTAGAGTATTTCACAATCCCCCATTTGGGGGTTTTTGTTGTAGTTGTTGGTGGTGTTCTCTAACACAGATTTCTGTAATCTTACTTGAATTTGTTCTGGCACCAAAAATGAGTATAAACAGTAAGTGTATTAAATTAGATTGAATTCTCAACCTGTGGTACAATGTGTCCTCATTTAATTAATGCATAGATTCTCTAATTTCAGTAACTTTGAGGGAAACATCATAGTCCCTCCATAAAAGCTTTTAAGAGCTTTCATCAGTGGTCCCACATGGATGAAGAAATTGAATGAGCACACAGTAAGGACCTGAAAAAGTGTGGGCAGGGACTCCCTAATTCTTTGCATATTCCTTCCTTTGACAGAAAAAGAAGAATCCACAGTTGACTGTGAATAGTCTGTAAAATATTCTGGATAAATATGAGAACTAACTACATCAAGGAAAACAATAATGACAAAAACCAGAAGGTAGCTAATAAGGACAGTATCACAGCTAAGCTCTCCTCCATTGCACTAATAACTGGAATGCAACAAAAACCATTTCTGAATACATGAATATGTATATTTTTCAGAAGAAGTATAAAAATGATTTTTTGAAATCAAATGGGCGTTTGATTCCTTACTCCATGAATTCTGATGAAATTAGTAGAAACATGCATAGTTTTAGAAAATTTCCAGGACATTTTCTCTTGACTATCTCTTTTTCTTGGTTCTGCTGTTTGTATTCTCTGGAAACATTTTTTTCCATGATCCCAGAAAAATTAAAAAAAAAAAAAGGTTTACTTTGAGAAGGACTAGGTAAATTTAGGGCCAATAAATTTTAAAAAGTAGTATTTTGCTTTGTTATCTTATTAATATATTTGTATATTGTTAACATGTTAACTTGTTAACATATTTGTATATTGGGACAATTGTACTCTTGCCACTAGAGTGCTGAAGACAGAGAAGATTGAGCATTGATGTGAAGTTGGAGAAAATGGACTACAGAGCCATTTATTACTGTTGGTTCCAGGGTCTGGAGTTGTCTGTCATGCAACCATTAGTAATTCATGGTAGCTCAGGAGTTCGTGAGGGACTGCGTTAAGTTAGGAATCAAATCTCCTAACATTGTCAAGTGGGTCCTTGTCCAAACTTGTTTGATTGATTGATTTAAAAAGAGTTCATTTGTTTATTCATGAGAGACAGAGGGGCAGAGGGAGAAACAGGCTCCCCAAGGAGCAGGAAGCCCAATAAGAGATTCAATCCCAGTGCCCTGGGATCATGACCTGAGCCCAAGCCAGTCGATTAACCATCTGAGCCACCGAGGTGCCCCAAACTTGATTTATAAGATTATGCTTCCCTGTGGAACATCAAGAAAAGGTAGGTGACTAGCTGAGAATAAGATTCAAGGACTCAGGGTCCTGTACTTTCAGGAAAATTGGGTTTAAATAAACACGTATAACTTGATTTAAATAAAAACTTGAAACATGACACTAAAGATAAAATTGCCAAATATTAAGGAAGTTCTGTATGATAATTCATATCAAACTTTTGAAAGTTATAACTTATTTAAATATTAAAGTTGATTTTTTTAGAATAAAAGAGAAAGAGGTGCAAACAAGAAAGAATCACGTAAACAACACCAAGTTATGATTCTTTGATTTCAAAAAGAGCATTTTAGTATGGTATGAAGAGTATTATTTTCTGTGTTTCAGCTTCTAAAAGTGTGGTCTCTTATCACAGATACTGAAAAACATAATGGTGAATATTACTGCAGGTCCTTTCATTATTTTTATTTTTCTTGATCCTGGGCCCAGAATTATTTCACAATTTCAAATTTTGAAAAAATTAACTCCCTGAATTAAAATCATAATGACTTCAATTTGACACTTTAGGGTATGTGTGAGTATATAGAAATTTGAAGACAAAGTTGTGGGGTTCACTCAGACTTTAGGCCCACTCACTTAGACGAAAAAATAGTTCAAATTTTTCTTAGGGATGCTTACAAGCCTCTAAAAATGTAGGAGAAAAATTTTTCAAAATGAGAGGCTATATCTTGTAAAGTGCATCTTTTATCATTACAGAACTGGACATAAGAATGCAAACATATCAGTGAGAAATACACCTTCTCTCCAAGTTGATAATTCTTTTTTTTTAAGAATTTATTTATTTATCTGATAGAGATCACAAGTAGGCAGAGAGGCAGGCAGAGATAGAGGGGGAAGCAGGCTCCCTGCTGAGCAGAGAGCCCGATGCGGGGCTCAATCCCAGGACTCTAGGATCATGACCTGAGCTGAAGGCAGAGGCTTTAACTGACTGAGCCACCCAGGTGCCCCACTAGTTGATAATTCTAAGAGTTACCAAGTTCTGGAAAGTGCTAGCACTTGATTTTATAAACAATGGAGAATAATGATTTGAGAAGGATAACACCAAATGCATTTATGGCTGCATAATACTCCAACATATATATGTATATATTCATGATAAAAATAGATAAGGAAGATACAGGGTGTGTGTGTGTATTTGTGTGTATATATGTATGTATGTATGTGTATGTATATTTTTATATATATTTATATAAATAAATATGTATTTGTCTACTGATAAGCATTTATGTTGCTTCCATATCTTGGCTTTTATAAACAATGCTGCAATAAACATGGGGATGCATATATCTTTCAAATTAGTGAATGATATCGTTATAGTGACATATTGAGACAGATAGAAGCTACACTTCTGGTAAATACAGCATAATATACAAAATTACTAAGTCAGTATGTTGGACACCTAAAACAAATGTAACACTGAATGTCAACTACAGTCAAATAAAAAAAAATCAAACACATCAAATGCCCAAAAATAGAAGATTGGTTAAACTGTGATTTTGAATGATATCACAGAAGATTATTCATTTACATGGGTAAAATTTTACAATATATATTATATATATATTATGAAATAGTATATGCAGTATGATTATATTTTATAAAAAGTATATAATTATCTCTGGATAATATAATGATACATGATTTTTATTTTCTTCTTTGTACCTTTGACAAATTACCAGTAAACATGTGTTAGTTTCTAGATCAGATATAAGCAAATAATAAATGCTTAAAAAAACTAAACGAATTTATCTGGTAATACATGTACTAAACTACAACATAAAAAAGACCACAAATGTAGGGAAGAGGTGAGATTTATTATTTTCAGATAATAGTATCATATACAGAACAAAAGAATAAAGGGAAACACAACAGAATTATAAAACAAGGAACTGGCGTATGAGATGATAAAATTAGAAAATCAATAGCATCCTTATATGCCAGGGGAAAAAAAGAATATAATTCAAACACGCCAAATCTTAGAAATACTAGACAAAAGTCATATAAATACATTAGAATAATCTTAATAAAATGTGCTACATCTAGATCCATTTTTAAGAAAATTTAAGTAGAGAAGATGAGAATGTAGTTTCACACTATATTCCAAGATAGAAGACCTAAAAACTACTAATTTTTTTCTAAAATGAAACTATTGGTTTAACACACATCTACCAATATTTAATGGAGTATATTCTGGAACACAAATTTATTCTGAAGTTCACATAGAAAATACTGTATTTCATTGATTTTACAGTGCACAATTTTTTACATGTTAACAATTATAAAATTGGAGTGTGTTTTACAATTAAAGGGATGTCCTGGTTTAGTTGAGAGGATTTTTTTCTTAGTTTTATATAATATAAAGGATTGTATTAAAATTTACAGTATTTCCTATGTGATAAGGTACACAAATATAGATAAAAAGTGAATTAGAACATATTTTTCAGAATGGAAAAAATTATTGGACAAGAATAGTAAGATCACTATATAAATTGTGAAGCAGAAAGATTAAAACAAGTGTCTACAGTGTGCTAGACAGAGAGAACACAAAAACAGAACTAAAAATTATATGAGGATTTTAAGCCTAATTAAAAAAGCATTATAACCCAACTAGAAAAGAGTTATTCCATAAAATGTGTTGGTGTAAGTAGTTAATAGCTTCCAAATAAAACTTCAAGTCTCACATCTCAACTTCCACTAAAATATACTGTAGATGAGGAATGCCTGTGTGGCACAGTCTGACCTCTGCTCAGGTCATGATCTGGGAGTCCAGGGATCTAGTCCTTCATCTGGATCCCTGTTCAGTAGGGAATCTGCTTCTACCTTTTCCCCTCTGCCCCTCCTCCCTCCGGTTCTTGCTCTCTATCAATAAAATCTTTAAAAATATATATTGTAGATGAAACAGTTAAAATATCTTTATATAAGGTATATCAAATATAAAAATGGAAATAGGAAGGGGCGCCTGGGTGGCTCAGTGGGTTAAAGCCTCTGCCTTCAGCTCAAGTCATGATCTCAGGGTCCTGGGATAGAGCCCCGCATTGGCCTCTCTGCTCAGCGGGGAGCCTGCTTCCCCCTCTCTCTCTGCCTGCCTCTCTGCCTACCTGTGATCTCTGTCAGTTAAATAAATAAACAAAATCTTTAACGAAAAAAAAAAGAAAAAATGGAAATAGGAATAGTTGAAACTTCAATAATTCACCAACTTAAAGATTACAGAAGAAATCACACTGGAAAAGTATGATACCTTTGTCTATTCACGGTGCTTTAATGTGCTTGATTTATTCCTTTTTATTTTGAAACTTTTATACATACACAAAACTAAAAAAAAGTACAGTTTACACAATAATAATGAAGAAACTGTGTAACTTGTAATAGTTTAATACACAGCATAATGCCAGAACCTCATAACCCCTTGGATGCCTTTTCAAATCTCACAGTCTCCTTAGAGAAAAGACCCCTAACTTGGTAATAATCATTTCCTTGCATTCTTGATGGTTTTACATATATAGTCATTCCTCACTATTCATAGTTTCCACATTTGCAAAAATGTAAAATTTACATTATTTGTGATCCCCAAATCAAGTATCACAGCACTTTGCTGGCTGATTAGAGCCAAATGCAGACTGGTGAAAAATACATTCCCAGGTGAGGTAGAACAAGATGATATTTCATTTTGGATTTCAGCTCTCATACTGTAAATGTGCCCTTTTCACTACCTATTTAGTGTCACTTGTTCTCATGTTTGTGTTTTTTGGTAGTAATTTCACTTTTTAAAATGACCCCTAAGAATAGTACTGAAGTGCCATTTAGTGTTTCTAAGCATAAGGTGGTGAAATATCTTATGGAGAAAATATGTGCGTTAGGTAAGTTTCTTTCTACATGAGTTATAGTGTTGTTAGCAGTGAGTTCAATGTTAATGAATCAACAATGTATATTATTATGTATATTATATATTTATGCACATTAAAATAATGTATATTAAATATAATAATGTATATTAAATAAGGTATCTTTAAAAAGAAACACACATAAAACATAAGAAGATTATGGTATTGCTTGACTGGCAAAATGTTATAACAAGGACTCACAGGAACCTAACTTTGTATTTCCCCAAGGAGCAGTGGTTTAGTATTCGTTAACCCATCGTTTTCAGGGAACGTTATTATAATGAGAATCACTATCCATATTAATCACAAGTCAACATAAGAGTCAGTTTTGACTCTTTCTTTACATTTACATTTATCTTTTCATACCGTATGTATTCTTCTATAACTTGTCTGTTTTGCCAAATATTATATTTATGACATTTGTCAGTGTTGATGGAAGTCAACAATAAAATCAGTCACAAGTGTTATGACAGCTAGAGAAAACTGATTATAATTTTGGTTGTTAAATAAGTAGACACAGTACTTCAGAAAGAAACTATGCAAATAAGTCTTCTTACAATGAAAGTAGGGTGGGGCTGGACAGTTTAGAGCAGAATTTCACTATATTTCAAGGAGCAGTTATAGAATCTTCAAATATTTCACAAATACCATCTGGATCCAGGTCCTATACCTTCATTCTTCCTCTCCATCTGGTGGCAGCTTTCAATAAAATATTTTAACATCTTAATTTACCACTGTCATTTACTTCAAGTGACAGAGTATAACTTAGGCTGAACACAGTCAGTATATTTATAATAAGGCCTTCCATTTTACTGGGGTTTATGTGGGATAACTTCTAGACATTTCCTAATGTCTACCCTCTGTAAACATATCTGCAATTAGTTGGAATTACCAAATAGGTCTATGATTATTTAACTTAATCATCTCTCCAGCCTGGTACACAGGGCAACCATTTTAGTGAAAGCAGTATTGATGGTCTCTAGATGGGGTTTTATGATTTCATAATTAAAATTTTATCTAATAGCCCAAAACTCCTAATTTGTAAAAATCTAATGATGTGGTTATAAAAATATGTGGCTATACTTAAGTAAAGGAAAGTTATCTGTCTATTCCCTGCCCTAGAAGTGTGGTTCTCTAACATCTGCCTAAGAAACAGTTGTTGTGTTTGTTAAGTATGTTCATCCCTGGGAGTCACCCCAGACTTTCTGGAACTAAAATTTAAAGACACGTGCCTTAAATTTGCAAGTATGATAATTTTCAATTGCCTACTAATATTTAGTTTCTGAGCTAGACAATTTGAATATCTTTACTCAATATGTTGAGGTAACTATAACAAATGTGCAATGGTTCCTCTGTTAGCAATCTCAACTGTTATATGGGACACACCTTAACTGCATTAATTACACTAGGATTCAACATATAGACAGCAGCTTCTCTGTGTGTTCCAATTACGCTGCTCACAATACTTAGTCCGATTAGACTTCTCGTAATGCCAAGGTTTTTATTTTGAAACATAAATCTTTGTTTTTGTTTGTTTGTTTGTTTTGTTTCAGAAGGTAAAAGGACTGCAGAAAGAACAGACAAAACAGCATATTAGGCAATCTCATACTGACCCTTCTCATCATAAGACCACTATTAGAAGCTGCTTGTTTCTGTTTGTTTGTTTGTAGGTGTAGATGTGTAGAAGTTTGGAAATGTTGAAAATGCACTCTAATTTCAGCAGCTCTAAGCCCTTAATTCTAGTGGCTGCCCTGGCTAGAAAAAGTGATATGTGTACTAGGAAATGAGAGTGCATTTTCCTATTCCTATTTTGTCCTTCAACAGCCTCCAGAGGCAAAAGTTGTTTGTCTGTAATATTGGATTTTAAAGGTCACTTTTTATTTTATAGCTCTAGGTTGGTTTTTATTTCTAGATATTTTACATGACCTGGGGTAAATTAGAATCTAACCTGTACTGAAGGACAAACTATAACTATGTCTAATACCCTAGAACTTCATTTTCCCACTTGAAAGTGAATATTTTAAAACTGCCTTAACAAAGCCCCATGGTAATTCCTTTGTATTGGTACTTAAACTGTATATTATGGCTTTTAAAGATTTAAGCATTATGATAAAACAAACATAGGTTGGCTTTTTAGATATTTAGTAGCTGTTGAACATTGGTCAAGTTACTTGACCTTTAGAAATGAGGTATTTTCTGTAAAACTGAGACAACCATGGTCCTATATTATGGTATTGTTATAGTAATTAAGTGTGATACACATTCAAGACATTTAGGAAAAAACTGATACATAAAAATGATCAATAAATATGTGCTATTAAATCAGAAACCATATTTCACTATATCCTAAAAGTCATTAAATATATTTAATGATTTTAAAATCATTTTCCTACAGTTAATAATAGCACTTTAAATTTCATTATAAAATCATGCAAATAAGTAAGAATATAACAGTTCAATTAAATAAGAAGGATGGCAGGTAGAAAAGAAAAATGCTCTAATTTCATTTTTCAGAATGTAATTAAAATTAAACTTCATGAAAATAAGCATACACTTGCCTTTTAATATATCCTTACAATAGGCATATAAAACCTACTGCCAGTGGTTAGATAGAGGCTGTTCCCAAATTTGTTTAAGGTGTGATCGATCCCTCTGCATATCTGAACAGTGAGAAGATTTTCTTGTAATTTCTAACAGTTTATCCACATTTAATTTAATGGTGAATGTATACCTGGTGCTCAGTAAATGATTTTTGAATGAATTAGTTACTGAATGAAACACTCTTTGGTCATTGCCCAAGCATGTCACTTCCAGAGTACTGCTTTTACTCAAATATTGTTCATATATCTATTTTTTTAACCAAGTAACTTCTAACATAATCCAGAAAACATTTTTATTTGGTTTATAACTCAAAGACCTAACCAATGAAATTTCCTGGTATAAAATATTGAAGATACCATAACCTTATGTTAATATAAAATATCATTCAGTTTACTTGTTCCCTATTAAAAGCATCATAAACTATATATTGATTCCTTAGAAAAGAAAGGAGAATAACCTTGTACCAACTGAGGCATCCAGCTAACTGGTATATTAAACAATTCCTTTTCATGGAGTTTCTACATTGTAATTGGCATGCTGACTGTGTCAAAATGAAAGGACTAGAAAAGTGTAAAAATGAATTTAAAAAAACAAAAATTTACTCATGATGATCCCAAAGCCCAGTTTAAAAGAAATATTGACCAAAAAGACAAATCTCCAGAAATCACCTCAATATAATGTTGGAAGTTGAGATAACAGTAGTTTATAGTTAGGACAAAACATTCTCTAGATGAGTCAAAATGTTGTTGGACGATGGCAAGTCATTTACTCAGAAATTTGGATTCTATTTCTCCATAACACGTGTACTTATACACATACATAACACACAAAAAGGAGTCCACAGTTTATAAAAAGGTTTATATTAGGTATAAATACCAAGTGCACTGAAATAATTCCCAGCAAGTTTAAAAACACTAAGCACTATAAAAATTCTATTTTGAAGAGATCAAATTCCTCTGACAAAAAGATAGATTAGACTTCTGTTTCTCTGTTCTTCACACTAAGTACAACTTAAATCCCTGCATATTGTATATAAAACAGTAATAATAAATCTCTGAAAGTTGTAAAGAAGAAGGAAGACCAGGCTAAGAACTATGGAAACCAAGGAACAACACAATGGTGAGTTTCCTGGATTTTCATTTTTCTACATATATCCCATACTTAGACCTGAAGAAGCTGGCAAACCAGAAACACAAATGGACACAAACAAACAAAAGTCCCAATAAAACTCTCTTTCTAACCAAAAGACCAGGAAAGGGATAACCTATCAAGACAGAGAAATCTTAGACTACAACTTCTATACACAAATATGGCTCCATTCCACCATTCTCAGCAAAGACCAGCTGGGAAGTATAGATGTTCACCTTCGCTTGGCTGTACTGAGTCACCTACTTCCTCACTGGGGTATTGTCAGAGAAGACCTGATCAGAAGCTAGGATTTTCATTCCCACGTATAGTAACAAACCCCTCTCCACATATTAGTCAACACCACATGCAAAACTTGGATTTCTAGAGTTACAAATATAGTTGAAAAGTGAATTAGAAAATATTTTTCAGAAGGGAAACAATTATTGGGGAAGAACAGTGAAAGTAATATCACTATATAAATTATGAAGCAGAAAGATTAAAACAAGTGTCTACAATGTGCTAGACAGAGAGAACACCAAAATAGAACTAAGACATATACGAGGTTTTTAAGCCTAATTTAAAAGGAATTATAACCCAGTGAAAAAGAGTTATCCCATAAAATATGTTGGGGTAAGTAAGAGCTTTCAAATAAACTTAGATTAGAGTCTCACACCTCAACTTTTACTAAAATATACTGTAGATGAAACAGTTAAAATATCTTTACATAAGGGATATCAAATATAAAAATGGAAATAGGAATATCTGAAATTCAATAAAGGAAATAATTTACCAGCTTAAAGATTAAAGAAGAAATCACACAGGAACTATTTACAATAACTATTTACAATATTTTTATGTGTTTGATGAGTTGGTTTCAGAGGAGACCTATTGGAAGAGTCAAGATTTCCACCACCACCACCAAGCAGTAACAAGGTCCCTATAGGGTCAGCTGAAGTCATACAAGAAGCATTAACAAGGCATTCCTCTCTTTCCCAGTAGGGTAATAACTGCAGAGGTCTAGAGAGGAGCCAAATCTCCCACAGTAGTAATGAGGAGTCCTCACACATACAAGTGTCAACAAAGGGAGACTAAGGAGCTGGACTTTACCTTCCTCCCTTTCCTTGATAAAACTGTGTCAGAGAAAGCCAGACTCATAGAATCTTTGGATAAGTTCCAGATTCTTATAATAACCACCACATAAAAAATGACCTATATTATTGAAAATGAGGAAAACTGCAAATGCAACAAAAATTTTAAAGCAGCCATCATAACAATGCTTCAATAAGAAATTATCAACATACTTTTTTTTAAGATTTTATATATTTATTTGACACACAGAGAGAGACAGAGAGACAGAGAGAGAGAGAGCTCACAAGCAGGAGAGTAGCAGGCAGAGGGAAAGGGAGAGGCAGGCTCCCCACTGAGCAAGGAGCTTGACATGGGGCTTGATCCCAGGACCCTGGAATAATTACCTGAGCCCAAGGCAGATGCCTAACCTACTGAGCCACCTAGGTGACCTAATCATCAAAATACTTGGCACACACACACACACAAAGTTTTAGCAAGGAAATAGTGTCAGTAAGAGTATAAGACATGAAGAACTAAATAGAAATTGTAAAACTAAAAAATGCTCCTCCCCCTCACACACAAATTCAGTATTGGCTTAAACAGTAGAATGGAGCAGAGAGAGGAACAAACCGGTGAACTAAAAGACAGAATAAGAGATTACTCAATCTGAATAAGAGCAGAAAAAAGAAGACACGAACATAGCCTTAGGGAACTGTGAGAAGTATAATAAAAGATCTACCACTTATTTGATTGGGAGTCCAAAAAAAAAAAAAAATAAGAGAAACAGGGTGAAGCTGAAAAATAAGGAAGGAATAAAGAATACAACTTCCCAAATTTGGTAAAAAACCACAAATATACAGATTTAAGGGGCTAAATAGGCTTAATTAGGATAAACACAGTAAGAGTCACTACAAAGCACATTATAGTTACAGTTGGGAATGAAAGGCAAAGAAATACCTCAAAAAGAGCCAGAGAAGAGTGATACCTAATCTGGAACCAGTTCAAATGATAGTGGATTTATCATAGGAAACTATGGGACTCAGAATAAAGTGGCACTAAGTGTGTTTTAAATGCTGAAAGAAAAGATCTGTCAAACCAGAATTCTATATTTGGTGAAAATTTCCTACAGGGATGAAATAAAACTAAGTGAATTTGTTATATCCG
The DNA here is from genome assembly GCA_004024625.1 of Mellivora capensis. Classification (NCBI taxonomy): domain Eukaryota; kingdom Metazoa; phylum Chordata; class Mammalia; order Carnivora; family Mustelidae; genus Mellivora; species Mellivora capensis. Next base: position 13,565 of record PISX010028108.1, read on the forward strand.
ACCTACCTAAAAAAAAAAGTCTAAAAGCCATTATCTAGTCACTACAGAATCCTAGGACACAAGGAATTAAAAAGACAAAAGGAATAGTAAAAGGTTGGGTAAGTAGGCAGATATACACATTATTCTTTTCCTTTTGAATTTACTAAATTATGTTTGATGGTTAAAGCAAATATTATAATACTATCTGATACACTTTTCAATTAATGTAGAGAAAATATTTAAAACAAGTATATGATAAATAGAGAAGGTAAAGGAACATAAAATGAGATAAACTTTGTACATTGTATACTTTGTTCATTCTGGTAAAATGTCAATACTAGCAGACTGTGAGAATTACACATATAGAATATAACACCAAGAGTTCCAATGTAAAAAAACTACAAAGATATGTATTTAAAACAAACAAAAAAAATTACATCCATTCCAAAGTAACCCAAATAAGGCAGGAAGAAGAAAACACAAATCAAAGGTACAGAGAACAGATAGAAAACAGAAAATAAAACAGGAGACTAAATCCCTACTATATCAATAACTATATTAGATGTAAATGGCCTAATACACTGATTAAAAGTCAGTTATTGGTAGAGTGAATTAAAAAAAAAAAAAACATGACCCAATTATAAAACTGCTGTAGAATTACTTCCCCCTTTGAGAAAAAGTAGGCAATGAAATGAAAATCTCTGAACCCTGGTAGCACTTGCTTCCCAGAGATCTGTGAATCCCAAAGGAGCCTGTGGATCTGTACTGGGAGTAAGTCCATATTAGCCTTGTGTGAAAGTCAGGTCCTCTAAAGTGCCAAGAGATTAAGGAGTTAGGCAGAATTCTCCATGACAATCATGCAGGGGGAACAGAAGGAGATCAAAGAGTGTGGATGATTTTTCCAGATGCCTATGCAAAGGATAGGTATTGTGTCAATTGTTAACACTACAGACTCACAGGTGTGGATGCTGTTGTGCGCTTTACTAACCAAAGAATTGATTCCATTTGCCTCTTAGGATACTGGGATGAAGTGAGTTGAAAGGAAGGTAGGAAGAATGGTAGAAAGGGAGGGAGGGAGGAGAGGTGGTAGGCCAAACCATCAATGTGGGACCATGTCTAGAGAGAATATCAATCAAAACTAATACAAACCCCAGGCAATTAAATAGAACTGTTGGGACAAATGTTCAAGAAACAGAATTTTAAAATTTTAAAAATAATAATACTAAAAAATTGCTTTGAGAGCTTTAAAGGAAACACTTTCTATAGAAAAATATATGACTTTATAACTCTATATTCTGTAGATAAATGAAAGGAGACTGATCATGATAAATATATATGAATGTATAGACAAAATTTTAAAAATCATAACAAAACTTGAAGTGTAAACCCAGGGAAAATAACTTGTAGATAATGGGTACATCAACAATAATAAAAATAATTTCTTTAAGATTTTATTTATTTATTTGTCAGAGAGAGTGTGCACAAGCAGGGAAAGTGGCAAGCAGAGGGAGGAGACTCCCCACTGAGCAAGGAGCCTGATGTGGGACTCGATCAGGTCCTGGGATCAAGACCTGAGCTGAAGGCAGACACTTAACCAACTAGGACACCCAGGCATCCCCTTAAAATAATTTGTAAAAGAAAAAAAAATTCATTGAGATGAAGAAATATCTCGGTCTCAAAACTAAAAGGGTTCTCTAGGCCCCAGGTTAAACTTACTTGAAAACACACACACACACACACACACACACACACACACAATCTACATATACACACATGTACCTAAACCTTCAGGATAAAATCATATATGACTGGCTTCAAAAACAGGAAAATTCTAGGAAGCATGAGACTCATTCCACAGAATATACCATCTTTAGATTTCTTATAAATATCTAGCATATTTCTGTAATTTTTATACATGAAGACAATGGGAAAATCTATCACTTATCCCTCTTAGTTCTTAAAATATGATAAAACCAAAGAATGACCTGAAGGAAATAGTCCCTAATAATTTACAGTACTGTCCCCAGATCTTTCTTTATATATACTAAAATGCTATCATTAGATCTAACATCATGCAGCTCTAAATATACATATACAGCAATACATATTTCTAATTACATTTAAAATCATGTTGCATAGTTTACATATTTAGTTTTTATAATGCTTCAGGAATACAAAAAAATATAGTTTTTTTAAAAAGCTTTTAAAAATTTATTTATTTTAGGGGCACCTGGGTGGCTCAGTGGGTTAAATCCTCTTTTTAAAAAATTTATTTATTTTAGTAATCTCTATACCCAACATGGAGCTTAAACCCAAAATCATGAGATCAAGAGTCACATGCTCTACTGACTGAGCCAGCCAGGCACCCCAAATGCAGTTCTTAATCAGGGTTTTTGAAGGATAGAAGTAAACTTCTCCTAGATCTCTCTCTGTTTAATCAGAATCTTTTAAACTTTAAAATATATAAATACCTATAACATATAATTGTGACATCAGGGCAAAAATTTGGCCAGAAGCACACATACATATGTACATGTGAACACAAACATATATTGTAAATGTATATGTATATGCATATTATTGGGAAAATATAATTTAAGAACAAAATTTTATCAAGCCATAAATCATTTCCACAACGGTATTAGAGAAAACCTGTATTCCTTGAAAAAGCATTAGACAGAAATGTAACATAATGTGCATAACAAGAAATCCACTCTCACTCTTACATAGCCAGACGGATACAACCCATTACACCCTCAACAGACACAATGACTAGTCTTCAAGCAAGAGGTTGACAGCACCTTTTGTCACACAGAGTTCACTCTAATTTATCTATTAATTGGGCTGACCATCTCTTAGCTAATTGACTTTATCCAGGAGAGAAAAAAAAAATTCTCGTGTATTGATGGCAAGAGATAGTCTTACAACTTGAAACATGATGTCTATTGAAGTTAGGCTCAGCCCCTGCTGCAGAAACTGTGAGACAGGTGTGCCATCTCCTTTGATGCTTACATTTGAAAAAAAATGTAAAGATGTTTATGTTCAAATAAATGGTTCTTTGGCCTTGAGAAAGATACTTTTGGGTCATAAAGCTGACAAAATGCCTATCTGGTTTTCAAAATAATTTACATTGGCGGCGGCTTCTTCTTCTTCTCCTTCTTCTTCATGCTTCTTCTTTTTCTCCTTCTCCTTCTTCTTCTTCAAGATTTTATTTATTTGACAGAGAAAGACACAGCAAGAGAGGGAACACAAGCAGGGGAAGTGGGAGAGGGAGAAGCAGGCTTCCCACCAAGCAGGGAGCCCAATGTGGGACTCCATCCCAGAACCCTGGGATCATGACCTGAGCCAAAGGCAGAAGCTTAACGTCCGACTCACACAGGAGCCCCTACATTTCAAAGAAGGAAAAGTACTTATAAGTTTTCTAAAGTAAATGCTCCAAGAAAATGGATGGGAGAGAAATCTCTTATTTCAATAGGGAAATTTAAGTCTTTTATTTTTAATTTATATTTGTCCTTACAATATTCAAATGTATATCCATATGTATATATTTGTAGATGCACATGCACGTGTGTGTGTGTGTGTATTCTTTAATTTAGTCAGCCCCTAATCTTCCTCCACCCTGTATTTTCTAGACCTGCTAAGCACTGCTATATCCCATATGTTATATTCTACTGTCAATATCAATATATAATCTTTTTTTTCCTTTGCTTCAAATGAAATTTGCTGCCTTTAGTGATTCAGCTTATTCAATTACATATTAATAAAGTTGACAAATTTCACACATGCTATCATATGTAAATATTTAGGAATTTTATTTTTTCTTGAAGATTTATTTTAGAGAGCATGAATGGGGGGAGGAGCAGAGGGGAGAATCTTCAAGCAGACCCTGCTGAGCCTAGAGCCCCGTATGTGGCTTGATTTCAGGACTCATGAGATCATGACCTGAGTCAAAACCAAGAGTCCAATGCTTAACCTACTGAGCCACATAGATGCCCCATAAATATTTAGAAATTTTAAATACATCTTAATTAATTTAAAATAAATCCTTCTATTGCCATTATCTGAAGTTTACCTATGATCTTGTTGATTTCATGGATCCCTGTCTATCCTAAAAATCTCACTGGGAATATATACACATTTGACAGTACATATGTGTAATCGTGTTATCAATGAGGTACGAATCACTTCCTACAAACTAATTTCTTAGGCTTATCAAAATGTAATTCTCCATTCCAGAGTAAATGCAGAAGGCTGAGGTAGGAAAAAAATGAAACTAGAACCAATTATCCAATTATCTTTACCTTTAGGAATCCTACATTTCCTTTGCTAGATGTTTTATTTCTTACTGCTTCTGTCAGTGTTTTGCAGATTTTGTGGTTAGAGACTATATTTTCCTCTACCAAATATCAAATTGATTTGAAATTCAATAGAATAATACATCTCATACATTAATAACAAATATATTAAGGTCATTTTGTAATTCAGGTCTGATATGTGATTAGATATCCTAGATTATACACTCCCCAATCAAACATGGTTGAAATAGAAATTTTGTGTTTTAAATTTATTTCCCCATTATTACCTTAGTCCTGGAGCAGAATAAGCATTCCATGAATATGCTGAGAGAATGATGATAATGCCTCAAATCTAAAATGTCAAAAGCACATTTTTTAGCCCTATAACATAAAATCACCAGCTTACAGCCTGGCAGCTATAATATTTATATCAATAGATCGAAGATCAAAAATGAGTGTCATTTTATAAACTTATAGATTTGAAATAACAATCAATGCTTTCAAATGTTTAAAAATTCTATAGTCTTTTTTAAAGCATATACTTTTAAAAAGACCAACCATGAAATCGCATGATTGTCTAAATATCTTCACATACCAAAAACAATTTAAGACCAAGGGCAAGGATGTTTTAGTTAAGATTATGACTAGTTCCTCATTCCTTTGTAACCTTGATAAGTAATCAGGTACTCTGATGCCTCTCATTTGGCTATTTACCAAGATGCTTTTGGAGAGCTGATTCTTCAAAGTCAATTACTTCTTGTTCTGAGTACTGACTCCCTAATATCTTACCTCTTCCTAATTCTTTCAAGGAGTAGAGACAGACTATTGAGCTAATTGAACCACATTTCTAATGGTTGCTAATGATTTGATGTGTCATCCTCCCAGATAATATATTTGCATTTTAATAGGAAAATAAAATGTCTAAGTGGAAGGAATGACTACTGTGACAATTTCCAGATATATTACAAATATTAATGCACTTTAAGTGAAGTTCCCTGGAAAAATGATTCTGTTTGTTGAACAGGAAAATGTAACTGACAGATGCTTCAAAAATATGTTTGGAGAAGTCAATTCCTTTGTACAGTAATTTTAATAAAAATTTTAGTCCAAAACTTGGCAAAAATTGTCCATTTAATCTGGGTGAAATAACATACAGTCAGTAAAAATTGGGGAGAATAAAACTTTAAACAAGTACTAGTTGCGATGAAATTATGAGGTATTTATATAGTTATATTCTCAGCTCTTACTGTGAGTTTTATCAGCTCCTTAGTTTTACTTTTTAAAGACTTATTGGGAGTATGACTAACTTATAATAAATTCCACTATCTTTAAAGGTTTTTATAAGGTTTGGTGTATCTATACACCTGTGAAACCATTACCACAAAAAACATATTCAGAACCTTCTGAAATTTCCCTGCAACAGAAGCAGAGAAGCTGAAGGGACCCCATTTTAGAAAGGCTTCGTTTCTGTTTTTCTATGAGGCCCTATTTACTCATGTTCTATATTTTACCTCTGAATCAGTCAAAGAAGCTATGTTTCCACTTCAAGGGGAAATCAAGAAAGTAAATCATTCTTTGAGTTTTATCCAAGGGCCCCAAACACCTGATAACATCTAAGAAGAGGCAGATCCCAAACATGTTCCAGATCATTAGCTTCAAACAGACTTCAGCTGATGCTGGTATCAACAGCACTTACCCTCATGATTTCTAAAATAACACCCATTACTCACCTTTCACTCAGCTTTGATGAGACCCTACCCTAAATGAACATGTACCCTAGACACGTTTTCAAATTTAAACCCCTAACTCCAAGCGAGGACAAGATTCCTTCTCCTTTCCTGTTTGAGCCTCCAGACACTCCCTCTATAATTCTCTACCTGTCACTTACACTATTCAATAAACTCTTGTTTTCACTTTCTCTGGCTCCATTTGATTTTTTTCCTGCATGAAGCCAAAGACTCTCTTGGCTGGTCCTGTGGGATACCCCTCCAGGTCCTTGAACTCAGTCTGCCTGCATCACAATCTTCTGTTATCCATTCCTCTTCCTTCCTATTACCCCACTGACCTCTGGCATCTACTGATCTGCTTTGTCACTAGAGATTAGTTTATATTTTACAGAATTCCCTCAAATAGAATCATATAGTATGTAAAATGTTTTTTCTGAACTTTCTCATTCAGCATAATTATTTTCATCTTCTTTCATATTGCTGCATGTATCAAGAGTTGATTCCTTTGTTTGGCTGATTTGTACTGCATTGTATGAGAAGACCACATTTTATATATCCATTCATTTGTTGATAGACATTTGTGTTGCTTTTAGTTTTTGTCTATTTCAAATAAAGCAGCTAAAATGTGTATAAAATTTTTGGTAGCAACATATACCTTCATTTATATTTGGTGAATATCTAGGAATAGAATATTTGTATCATACGGAAGGGTATATAAACACCTTAAAAAATAAACAGTTTTAGGGGCGCCTGGGTGGCTCAGTCGGTTAAGCATCTTCCTTTGGCTCAGGTCATGATCCTGGGGTCACAGGATAGAGTCCCACATTGGGCTCCCTGCTCAGGGAGGAACCTGCTTCTCCCTCTGCTTGTGCTCTCTGAGTCTCACTATCAAATAAATAAATAAATGTGGTTTTTTTTTAACAAATTTGTTTTTTTAAACAAATAAAATGTTTTAAAAAAGAAAAAGTTTTAGAAACACAAAAGAATTTCAAAGATGATATAGAGAGTTCTCATATACCTCACACCCTGATTCCTCTATTATTAACATCTTACACTAGTGTGGTACATTTACCAATTTAAAGAACCCATACTGATATTAGAAACTGAAATCCAAGCTTTATTCATTTTTCTTTAGTTTCCACCTAATGTCCTTTTTCTGTTCCAGATTTCTAGCCAGGATTCCACATTTAGTTGTCTTATCTCCTTAAATTGTATTTATTTAAGGTGGACACAACTTGATATTTTGATATCTGTATATGCTGATAAATACTGAGCATAATCAAACTAATTAACATATACATCACCTCACATAGTTGCTGTTTCTCTTTATTGCTTCATAGTAATAAAACTTAAGATCTATCATTTTAGCAAATTTCAAGTATACCATACAATATCATTAACTTTGCTTTTGATGGCCTTGAGAGTATGGAAGAGTACCAGTCAGGTACTTTGTAGCATGCTTTTCAATTGGGAGTTTTCTGATATTATCTCATGATTAGACTGATTTTCAGATTTTGGGAAGAAAAACCAGAGAATTAAACTTCCATTTATATAACTTATCAGAAGCACATTCTATCACCATGATTTTTTTCTCTTTATGTTAACCCTAATCACCTGACTGAGGTAATGTCTGTCTGTGAAGTTACACTTTCCTTCCCTTTCCATACTGTACTTTTTAGAACAAAGTCAATATAGTACAGCCTACATATAAGGAATGGCGAGTTATGTTCCACCTCTCTGAGAAAGAGGTATCAACACAAACTATTGAGGATTCTTTGCATGGAGATTTGTCTGTTCTCCTCTATTTATTTTGAATAAGCAGCTAATCATGTATTTATATTAACATGAACTCAAAGATATGTATTTTCTATTTTGAAAGTCGTTACATATTCGGAATACAAATCATTTGTCAGGCATATGATTTGTAAATATTTTCTCCTAGTCTGTTGCTTGTCTTGCATTCTTTCAAAGAGCAGAAGATTTTAATCTTGATGAAATTCTGTTAATCATTGTATTTCTCTTTTATGGGTCATGAATTTGGTATCATGCCTAAGAAATCTTTGCCTATTCAAGGCCTCAAAGATTTATTTCCATGATTTCTTTTACAATGATTATTTTTTTTATTTCTTTTCAGCGTAACAGAATTCATAGTTTTACACCACACCAGTGCTCCATGCAATGCGTGCCCTCCACAATACCCACCACCAGGCTCCCCCAACCTCCCACCCCCCACCCCTTCAAAACCCTCAGGTTATTTTTCAGAGTCCATAGTCTCTCATGGTTCATCTCCCCCCCAGTTTCCCTCAACTCCCTTCTCCTCTCCATCTCCCCATGTCCTCCGTGTTATTTGTTATGCTCCACAAATAAGTGAAACCATATGATAATTGACTCTCTCTGCTTGACTTATTTCACTCAGCATAATCTCTTCCAG
>PISX010028109.1:0-22001 GCA_004024625.1 Mellivora capensis
TGATGGCTAGTGATGATGTAGATTTTAATTTTAATAACACAAGAGTAATGTATATCTCTTTTCTTAATGACAAAGCAGATTAAACATGGTTGTCCACAAGGGGAAATTTGTTTTATCAGGCTGACTCATACTTAAAGAGTTTTATTGATTATTTCATATAAAGAACCAAGTTCTCTTTCATGTAAATACATAAATTCTCCAATTGGTCCCCAAACTGGAGGCAAATCACCAGGACTCTCTGAGAAATCTTAGGATCTTCAGGTTAAGAAATATCCAGAGGTAACTTTCATGTCTCAGTTTATTCATTTGTTTAGCCAATATGAGGGCTCACTCTGTGCCAGGCAGTGTGCTGAAAACTAAGAATAGAAAGACTGAAGCTTGTTGCTATAACTGCAGTAATAGGATTTATAAGGTGTGATGAAATCATCAAGGAAGGGGCACACAAATTTACCTTAAGAAACAAGAAAACAGAGTGGGTAGAGTTGAATTCCATTTGGGTTATGTTTGTTACAAGCCTGCTGGGTGCCCCACACTGAGGCTGCAGAAACGAGGCCAGAGCCCTGTGGAAAAGACAAACACATAATACCTGTACAGTGTGGTAGAGTTCTGTGTCAACTGTGAAAGTACAGAGCAATTGGCTAGGAAAGGCCCCCAACAGAAGTGAGTTTGGAAGATCGAATAGGAATGAGCCCCAAAAAGGAGGAAGGAAGAAATATACCATATAGAAGGAATAATATTAGCCCAGGTAAGAAGGTTTGAGGAGCTATAAATGGTTCGTATTGCTGATGATAGAGAAAAGATAAAGCAAAGCTGGTATTGAGAGGATAAAAGGCCTAGCCCAGCCATGCTAAGGAGTTTAGATTGGGACTCCTATCATATAAGCCTTGCATTGAGTGTTGTTGATTGGGAGGAAACATTATGCAGCAGGCAAATATCCTCCACTTATTTTTGCTTTGTAATAATCACTCTGACAAAAATGTGCAGGATGGTGTAAATAATGGAGCTATTGAAGACCTCCAGACCAAAACAATGGTGGCCTGAGCCCAGGCCATGGCAGTCACCAGGATGACCCCTAGGTTCGTGGCTTAAGTAAGTAGGTTGATCAAAATCAGGGGAGGTGGAGAACTAATAGATGATTCATTCAGTTAGGGCAATGTGGAACTACGAAATCCAGCTGCAGATGTCTAATAGAAATATCGCTATAAGGACTTCAGGAGAGGCTTCTCGGTTATTAATGATTGGAGTCGCCTCTTTTGTTCTCAGATGATGCAAGCTCTGAGTTTCTTAAATTAAGTTACTACCCAAGAAACAAACAAGTTATAAGGATAGCTACCCCCAGAAGAGTTCTGTTTCACTGACTTTATATCATCAAGAAACCAAATAAAATTAAGATAAGGTTCTGGAGCATTCAGTAATCAGTCCTCAGTCTTTTATTCCAGAAGTAAGAATCATCTGAGGGCCAGTGAGAGAAAAATGTACATATAACCCATTTAATGCCCCTCAGCTGCCATGTAGCATTGAGTTGTAATAATACTGTTTGTTTCTGAAGTACTTACCAAAATACATATTTAACAATATATTACTTGATGCTGTTATGCTATATTTTAGCCATGCTTTCTAAATGCTGTTATCCAGTCAGAGCTAGGATGACAGACTGTACCTCTGTGACAGTTACATTCTACAGTGCCTTTGTGTCATGACTGTGTTCCTCGTGTGTTTTTTACTCCTGTATGTGCTACTTTTGAGCCAACTTATTAATGTTTTAGTGAACAGACATGGCTCTGCGTCCCTAACAAAAAGAAGCATGCAAGTTGCAATGAAAGAGACTAACACTTTTACAATGCAGGTGTTAACGGCAGCTAAATGTACTTCCAAACCAATGGTTGAGCAGATACCACAGACCGTAATGGGCTGTCAGAAGTCCTAGATTGGGCCTGGGAGAATGACCAAAAGTATTGTTAATTGTTAACTGGAGGGCATTTTGGCCAAAGTCATGGCAAGATTTGGAGAGCGATTGTGTATGTACACAGATACCTTATCAGTCCCCAGAACTGTGATACACCACCACCATGCAGGAGTGATTTATTAGGCTCCCATTTTCAGGAATATATCCACCACACCTTATGACATGTGTAGGTATTTTCCCGGGAAATGCTGCTTCCTTGAAGCCTATATACTAATACTACGGCTAGAACACAGTAAATTACATTTTCTTCCAGGCTGAATTCCAACCTCAAATGATATGACATATATATATGTCATATAACGTATATATGTGTATATATATACATATATACATGTATGTATATATATATATATATAAATTTACTTGCTATTCAGATAATTTTAGAATCATCACCACCTGCCAAAGCCGGTAGCTGAAGTGGCTATTCCTTAAACTATTGAAATGTAATATTGAAATATAAATATTGAATTATATCTGTTGAGTCAAATCCATGAGGGATTCAAATGCATTGTAATTTCTAACCTTTACACTGACTGACATGTTAACGCTAGGTAGGCTTTGGTGATATTTCCGTTTTTATTACTTTGTTTTTGTATTTTGGGCCTATTTTATATAACAAAATAAGGCTATCAGTTTTGAAAACCATTATTGCTTTCACTGACTGTGAAGAAAATAGCTGTTGTGCAGTCCATTTTGTGTGGCCATCATTCCTAACTCTACCGTTTGTAACTTCCCAGCGACAATCACTGCACTCTTCAGATGTGGGCGCGTTCTTGTTTTCTTCATCCTTATCTACTTTTAAAAATTATCTGATCATTTGTCTAATTCACATAAAAGTATAATTATGCAAAATTGTGTACTTTTATGTATCAGAAAACCTAGCTTGTGGTGAGGTGCAGATTTTTTATAGAAAGTGGTGATGTTAGAGCCCCAAGATGTGGATTTATAGTCTTTTCTCTACCACTGGCCAACTCCTAGGTCCCTCAGGAGGAATGAGCTTTTTCGGCCTGTTTCTTCCTCTGTAAAATAAGGGTAGGAGATTGATTACACCTCCCCGCCCTCCCCCCGCCTTTCTCAGAGTTATTTTGAACAGCAAACAAGATAAAGAAGGTAAAAATGTTCTGTAATTGTAAACTCATACATAAATGCAGCATATAATTATAAGAAAGTAATTGATTATTTTTAATACTGAAAGCCAAATAATCACAGTCACCTAAATTATTATATTTCCTCTGTGATTAGGCACTGAAGAAGATGTGGTAAAGTCCAAGAAAGCCTTCAGAAGTCAAGCAATAGTGAATCAAAACGCAGAGACAGAACTTATGCTGGAAGGAGATGATGATGCCGTCAGTCTCCTGCAGGAGAAAGAAATTGACAATCTTGCAGGTAAATGTTTAAATATCTTTCTTCTGTTTGTTGTAAGTAAGAAATACATGCAAAGTTCCTGAACTTAAAATCTATCTCCTGGCGAATGAGTTGGTGCCAGTGGTTGGAACGATACTGAATCATGTGACCGTTAATAATTTACTTCATCACAATCCTGGTATTGGAGAGAGGAAAGTGCATATCAAACAAATATATATTTTACTACTAATGAATGAATAGCTCCATCTACTTCTTTTGTAATGAGGAGCAACTTTTTAATAAAGGAGAGATAGCTTATAGCAGAAGTCCCATCTAACTGCCTGAATAATTGGAAGGGGACAGAATAATAGTCTCACTGACTTACGAGTGACTCTAGCCTGCTAACAGCCATGAACAATGGCCACTTCAGCCAACAGACACTCAGATTTGCTACTTGTTCCATGCTGCCACTCTTTGGAATGTCCCTGGTGTATTTCTGTATACCCACACTGCTAATCTCCACCGTTACCAGACACTGTTGTTTTCACCTTGTCCTGGTGCCGGTGTAAGGTCAATTGAGACAGTATCTGCAGTGACCGTGTGGGATATGGATATATGGATATAAGTCTGGGCCCATAACTTTGTTTGGGTTTTAAACTACTTTGAGAATCTGTGAAAACACATTGCCTCATGAAGGTGCAGGTATAATTTTATACACAATTTTGGAGGGTTCACTGACACCTGGAAGCCAGTCTATAGAATCATATCCTAAATTTCAAGTTAAAAGCTCCTGCTCAAGTAGTGGCTGAGCCTTAACCTTAATTCTGTATTCCCAGCCCATACCCTGCTGTGTGGCAGGTAGCAATAGAAAAGTGGACTTGTACTCATCGCTCAGTTTACAAAATTACACTCCTGTTTCCAGAAGTGTGCTGAAAATTATAGGGCTTTATGAAAGCCTCCAATGATGTTTCTGTCAGTTTGAGATTTCTCTTTTTATCAAAGGGATGTTCTTATTAATTGTAAACTAGAGATGGCACCTTATTCTCTCTCTTCTAGAGAATGTTTAGTAAGTTACTTGAATGCCAGCTCCTAGATATTCCTATGTCACTAACATTTCTGTGTGATGAAAATTATTTGTCCTATGAAAGGTAATCCTAAGTCTATGAACAAATGTTTGCCTTGAATTACTAAGTAAATGTTGAAGTTTGGTTTTATTGTCTTTGTGGTTTGTTTTCATAGTTCAGAGATTTTCTCTGAGGCCATTTAGAAATTTAAGCAAATGAAGTCTGTGATTTCTTTTTGCCCACAGATTTGTTTTCTCTTTTTCTGGCCTTATTCTTGATCCTAAAGAATGAAAGAAAATTTATAAACATGATTTATGACCTTTTCAGATAATATGTCATCTTTCCTCATCCACATATGTTGATAAATAGGTTCAATCATTATACAGTTTAGTTTAGACTCTCTGGTCCTTAGTTCCCATTATAAAGGTAATTAATTAGGGGCACCTGGGTGGCTCAGTGGGTTAAGCCTCTGCCTTTGGCTCAGGTTGTGATCTCAGGGATCCTGGGATCAAGCCCCACATCAGGCTCTCTGCTCAGCAGGGAGCCTGCTTCCCCCACCCCTCTGTCAAATAAAAAAATAAAATCTTTAAAAAAATAAAGGTAATTAATTAGTTGATACAAATTTGGCTGATACCCTGAAGTTTATTGTAATAAGATATGCCCCAGACTACCAGAGGCAAAAATCCAATAAAGACTCATAACTTCTTTATATTTCTCTCCTTTGATGGTAGCTAGAGTAATTATTAATATTAATTTATGCTTATAAGCAAAATTCCCAAAATAACATTAAGTTAAAATATCTAAAGAACAATGAAAGTATGCTTGCAGTAAATTATTTAAAAATCTAATTGTGTGACTCTTGACCAACTCATTCTGTCAAGACTCCTTTAACTTCTCTCTTTTAAGTAGACTTTTCTTTGAGCAGATCCACTCCTACCCATTTCCACCTGGTTCTAATTCATACTCTTTTTGTGGAATCCTTGTGTCTGATAAATCTTACAAACTGTCCTAAAATATTGATCCCCTATCTAGTCTATAATGTTCCTCTTTAAAATAGCAGTCCATAAATGTTACTCTGAGCTTTGAATTCAGCAGAAAAGAAGGAAGGGGTGGATGTTTTGTGAAAGAAGTAAGGGTACAGGAAATAGTCTTCATAATATAGGAATGTATAGATTCATTTTGTAAATGCTGAGGCCTATTAATTAGCTAGACTGTTGTGATAGTGATGTCACATAAAAATCATTTTGGAAGTTAATTACAAACCACTGTTCTTAGATTTTTAAAAATCAGCTGTTAATAAAATTTCAGACCACATAAATATGTAACCATTTTGTTGTCTTTGTCTCAGAAATTAAAAGTTGTTAAAGAATAATGCCTTTCTTATAGGTGACTTATTGTTCTAAATAACTGAACAGTGCTAAGCTGCCTAGAGAACACTTTCATGATCACAGGAGACCTACGTCTACATTAAGATCCAGGAGATCCTAAAATCTGTTCACAAAATTAATATAATCTATACTTGGTATCTGGACACATTATATAAAATAACCAGTGCCCATTTTCCACTTCTGAGATGAAAATTATAGGTTTATTTTTTCATGACTCAGTGACACAGCTTGCATATTAGTAATGTAAGAAATGTACCTTCAAAAATGTACAAGTAGTTCGACTTCTTAGACTTTAGATTTTCTATGAATGAGGACACCATTTTTACAATAATAATGGTAAACCTAAATCTGCTGAATAGTATGATTCATTTTCCTGTTCTTAAAAAGCCCTGTTTTGTTGACAAGCACACAGATGAGGAGACTATGCATTATAATTTGTCAATATGCAATATTTCTTCATATTCAAGTTAAATTTCAGGGAAAAATATGTTAATTAGAATAGAAAACTAAGGGAAAGTACTAATTTAGTTAAGATTAATTATATTTGGGGGTTTAAAAGATAGGATCAGTTTCTGTTTATAAAAAGAAAAAAGAGAAAGAAGAGTAGCTAGCATATCTTACTAAGTAACAACCAGGCAGCATTCAAAAAGCTTTAATATTCACAATAACTCTATGAGCTTGGTACTATTATTACCCTAATTTTACAAATGAGGCTATAGAGACCAAGAGAGATTAAGGAACTTGTATAAGGTTAAGAAGTAAATAAAATAATATGTTTCCTTAAAAATACATATGTTATTATTTGAATTCAAATATGCCAAATAGTATATTTAAATATGCATGTGTATATACTTAAAGATTCTTCTAAAATGATGTAAAAACAAGATCCTCAGCTTATACCTTAATTTTTACACTAGTTCCATTAAACTATATTTAGAAGTCTAAGAATATGCACAATAATTAATTTTAGTTTTATGTATCTGTTCTCTAAAATCATTCTGGTAAATTTAAAAAATCTGATAGATTTTAACACAATTTTATTTAAATATTGACTCTTGTGTTTTTTGCCATTTGCTTTGGAGTTGTCTAGTTTTAATAAAGATAAAATGGTCCACCAAGTGCTACAGTCTTAAATGTCATACAATTTTCTGTTTCACTTTTAGTTCCCTTTCTTCCCAAGCTGTTCATCTCAAGAGGCAAGTTAAATGTGTGTGATTATTAATTACTCAATTTATTATGCATTGTAGCAAATTCTAATATAATTATAATATAGAAGTATGCAAATGAATTAAGTAATTATTATATTAATAACATCTAACTTAATTTATTTTAATTGCTTTTTTAGTTTGTAGTGACTCACCAAAGTGAATTAGCACCTAAGATGCCATACATAACTAAAAATTTCAATTTACTAATTATATTGTTATCTAAAACACTGAAATTAATTAGTATAATTCAACTGATTTTAATCTAAAATCTCAATGTATACTTTAATTTGAAACTCAACATGGCAAGTTATTTCTGCAAATAATTACTGAGTAACTAAAATTTAAGATTAACTAAAATTGATGTGAAGTAAAAGTGAATGATACAATTCAACTGGTAGAATTGTGTCCCATAAAATGTACCTCATTTTTTTTTAGAGCAGTAGTTCTGTCACATACACCAACTGACAGTAGAAATATTTTCCATAACAGACTTGGAATATGTACAGATTTCTCTATTGTTACTTCCAAATATTACTAATTTTGCCAAATTGGGGAATTCTGAATTCATCATGATGGTGGTCCTTTATGGTTTATCAGCTCTGCAAATTATTAAAAACAAATTATCACAATTTTAGAACATTTCATCACACCAAAAAAGACTTCCATACCCTTTGGCTATTCCACCCAATTTTCCCATGTCCCCTCCACAGCCCTGGAGGACCACTAATCTACTTTCTGTCTCCATAGATTTAACTCTTCTGGACATTTCATATAAACATAACTGTATAATATGTAGTCTTCTGTGACTAGCTTCTTTTACTTAGCATAATGTTTTCAAGACTCATCCATGTTTTAGCATGAGTGTCCCTTTTTATGGTGAATAAATGGTGACTATCCATTGTATGTATATATCACATTTTGTTTATCATTCATTAATTGATGGACACTTGGTGTGTTTCCACCTTTTTGCTACTGTGATTAATGCTGCTGTGAACATGCATGTACAACATTTTATGTCAACATATGTTTTCATTTCCCTTGAATATATACCTAGGCATGAAATTGCTGGGTCAAATAATAACTCTATTTTTAACGTTTTGAGGAACTGCTAGACTGTTTTCCAAAGTGGCTGCATCATTTTACATTCCTATCAGCAGTGTCTGAGGGTCCCATTTCTCCACATCCTTAATACTGGTCATTATCTGCCTTTTTTATTATAGCCAACTCTATAAAGTTTTGATCATGTCATTCTTAAGATACTTATACAAGATGCCTTTCTATATGTTTTCTCTTTCTTTTTAGACTGCAAATTCCTTAGGTATAGTGACCATATGCCACGTACCTTTGAACCATGAAGAAATTTTTTAATACAATTACTTGTCCTAATAAGGTTCCCATTGAAAAATTTAATGTAGGTTGGAATAAACTAGAGAGCTGAGATCATTATCTAGTTAATTTATACCAAAAACAAAAAACAAAACAAAAAATTCTGAACTATTAAAATGAAGTTTTTAAGGGCTTGAATTATCAGATCATCTGCTCATACTAATTGAATTATTCAAATTACTCAACTCATCACTTGACTTTTCCAGGTAAGAACTAAATTAATCTTTCTTCCATCCCAGCTTCTGCTAATTGTATCATTTTAACTAAATGTTCTTAAGGTTCCCATTTTAAAAGTCTAGATACCACTGTGACTCTTTTTTTTTTTTATTTCTTTTCAGCGTAATAGAATTCATAGTTTTACACCACACCCAGTGCTCCATGCAGTGCGTGCCCTCCATAATACCCATCACCAGGCTCCCCCAACCTCCCACCCCCGCCCCTTCAAAACCCTCAGGTTATTTTTCAGAGTCCATAGTCTCTCATGGTTCATCTCTCCCCCAATTTCCCTCAACACCCTTCTCCTCCCCATCTCCCCATGTCCTCCGTGTTATTTGTTATGCTCCGCAAATAAGTGGAACCATATGATAATTGACTCTCTCTGCTTGACTTATTTCACTCAGCATAATCTCTTCCAGTCCCGTCCATGTTGCTACAAAAGTCGGGAATTCATCCTTTCTGATGGAGGCATAATACTCCATTACCACTGTGACTCTTAACCAAAAAATACCTTATCACTTGGAAAAGATATTCCATTACCAAAGGATTATAATGTTATTTTGAATATTTAAGAAGAGTAACTAGAGGGGAAAAAAGAGTAACTAGTATGGAAAACTAGCAACATGGGAAAGAAGTGTTGAAATATAAGACTTGGATTTTTTTATATGGCTTTTTCAAAGTGGTACATTTATAATCCTTTTCACACATACACATATACACTATATTCCACACACAGAGTCAAAAGTCCAAAACTCAGAAAATATGCATTATATGAATTTAAGAATAAAAATACATAGAAATAGGGGTGCTTGGGTGGCTCAGTGGGCTTAAAGCCTTTGCCGTCAACTCGGGTCATGATCCCAGGGTCCTGGGATCGAGCCCCACATCGGGCTCTCTGCTCAGTGGGGAGCCTGTTCCCCACCACCCCTTGGCCAGCCTCTCTGCCTACTTGTGATCTCTCTCTGTCAAATAAATAAATAAAATCTTTTTTAAAAATGCGTAGAAATAAGGAGGGCATCTACTAAGAGAAACAGGATGTAATTAATAGGAGATCCTCTGAAGTGATGGTCAGCTTCCCTGCTGGACACACATTTAATGCCCTAGAAAATTCTCAGGTTTACTTTCACTGTTGTTAAGATGCCTATACCTTTCAGACTGTTTTTCTTGTTGTTCACTGGTCAAAGTTTTTGTCTGTTTTCTTTTATCTTTATTCTACTAATTCAAAGTGAAAGCAGGGGCACCTGGGTAACTCGGTCTTTGGTCTGGGTCTTTTGGTCTGGGTAGCTCTGCCTTTGGTTCAGGTCATGATCACAGGGTCCTGGTGTCAAGCCCCATAAAGGGCTCCCTGCTTAGTGGGGAGTATGCTTCTCCCTCTGCCTCCCCCTCCCCACACACACACCCATACTCTCTGTCTCTCTCTCTCAAATAAAGAAATAAAATCTTTTTTAAAAACCCACACAGACACAAAATGAAAGCAGATATCAAATATTTGGGGAGGGGGTAGAAACTTGCGTAGAATTTGTTTTAAGGTTAACCATTCCTATCTCCCTAAATCTCTTTTTTACTGCATTCACACACTGATTTGCCTACTATTCAATATTTAGGGTGCAGAATGCTGGGACTGATAGAAAGAAAAAAAAATCAAGAGAATTAGCTGAGCTACCACTACCTCTCAGGAACTTCAGTAACCAGGAAGTTAGAACATAAAATATGTCTACCCTAATAAATGGAAGTCGACAATTAAGATGATTAGATAGATAATTAGGCCTTCAAAGGTTCTAACTTGGAATGTTCAGATACCAGAGGCAAAGTTGTTTATATAAAAATTGAATGTTACCTAAAAACTGAGCAAAGAAAAGAGGATAAAAGAAAATATACAGCATATAAAAAGGAACAACTCAAGATTCGAGAAAATGATAATCAAAATACAGGAAGAGCAAAATTCTAAAAGCTGAGAGTTTTTCAGAGAAATACATGATTAAGAAAGAAATACATTTGAACCTAAACACAGAAAAAAATTATTATAATTGTTTAATGGAATAAGAGAATAAGTACTACAGAAGGAATAAGTTCAGTGTTACATAGATACAGATAAACCCATAGTTAGATCATATCTGCTGAAGCCTAACTGCTCTGCGATACAATTCAAATATGGTTAATGAATAGTGTTTCCCTAATAAAGCTAGCATTTTTTACAAGATTTTTTCATATTTATTTTATGTAGTTTTAGTTACAGAGTCAAACTAGAATTGAATCAATCTGATATTTGTATTTAAGGAAAATGTCTTTTAAATGTTCTGGATTCTCTAAAATGCATTTGCTCAGTATTTCCCCCTTAATTTTTTAAGCCCATGTGTATTTCAAGGGAAATTTAATCCATATGTCCCTGACTCACTCACACTTAACTCATCAAAATATTGTTTAGTAAAAGCTATTTGATGTTGAAAAAGCCTTATGAGTCTTTATAAGTCTTTTTTCTCTCTCTTTGAATTAAGTTGCTCTGCCACTCATAAATAGTATACCCAAAGGGGTCACATTCAGCTTCAAACACAGAATTCACAGAGCTCTTGAAGACAACAATAACGCATGCCCATTGCCTATAAAAGCTAAAATATTTAAATTTCTAACCTAGTTTTTTGATTCACTTAAAGGGTTCTAAAAATAAACAAAAGCTTTACCTTGACTATCTAGCCTTTTTACTCTCTCCTCGCAACTTTACAGTGTCCACAAGGCCATTTAGAGCCTGCAGTATTTTTCTAGAATCCATATTTTGTTAGTTTCAAAAAAAAATATGAATGTCTCCTTCAACCATGTAGTCTGTAGGAACACTTTTAAAGGGACTCTTCATTGTAACACATCCCTGCTAACCAAACTATGTAGATTTAAAATATTACAAAAAGACAAATTCAAGTATTATTTAGTAGACCATCAGCCATGATTCAGATCATATATAACATTCTTACATCTTTTCTTAAGAGGTCATCCTTTGTTATGCTGCAAGTGTTTCACAAACCACAACAATGCCTATTCTTCCTAATACAATGTTCTAGTTGAAACTCATTTTTATTTTTTACTTGCTTCTCTGTACAGAGGATTTCCCATAAAGTAACCCCTCTAAGACTTATAGTTATACTTATTTTCAACCTGAAAAACAGAGGCAATCAAGAACAGAGCTATCTTATCAGTACACCAGATCTCTCCTATATGCAGGGGACTAAACTCTCATTAAAAAAAAAAAATTATATATATATATATATATATATATATATATATATGGATGAGCATATTAATCACCTACTGGAAATATACAGGTCACCTTGTTTGTCACACTTGGAGAAAAAGCAATGTGAGGTAATAAAACTTTTCTTACTGCCAAACGTGGAGAAGAGGAAGAGATGAGTAATCATCATTGCACACTGCCACACCTATGAGGCCTTGCCCCAGAAGACTCTCTCCAAAAGACTTTGACACGAATTCAAACACTATATAAAAACGGATTTCACCACTACATTTAGAGCCCTACTATACAAAAGGACAAATAAGTCTTTCTGCACAGTGCAAATATTTATTTGATTATTTTATTTACATGGCTTTGTGCAAAATGTCCTTAAGCAGTATTTACATTGCAATCAACTTATAAGTAGTTATCACAATAGAATCTGCTCCATCAGTTCAAATCATCATCCCAATAAATATAAGCGTAGAACATTTTATCAGCAAAAAAGAAGAGAAATTCAGACTGAGTTGCCTGTCTAAATATTGTTAAGCATCCTTTTCCAGATAGAATGTTTAAGCAGTTTAGTTAATCAGAATATGACTGATTACAGGATACCTACCTGGTTTAATCAGTAAGATTAATTCAGTAACCAGTAAGAGCATGGGACTCTTGATCTCCAGGTTGTGAATTTTAGTCCCACATTAGGTGTAGAGATTACTTAAAAATAAAATCTTAAAAGAAGAAGAAGAAGAAGAAGATGACTGATGCAGTGTTTTATGCTTTTTTGAATCCCAAAAATTCTATTGAATTTTTCTTTTGTTTTAAGTCACTAAATAAAACTGCTAAGTATAGTTGTAGTGTTATTCTAGTTCAATTTGTATATAAAACAGGAACAGTAAGAACCAGAAACCAGGGCGCCTGGGTAGCTCAGTGGGTTAAGCCTCTGCCTTTGGCTCAGGTCATGGTCCCAGGGTCCTGGGATCAAGGCCCACATCGGGCTCTCTGCTCCGTGGGGAGCCTGCTTCCTCCTCTCTCTCTCTGCCTGCCTCTCTGCCTCCTTGTGATCTCTCTGTGTCAAATAAATAAATAAATAAAATATTTTAAATTAAAAAAAAAAAGAACCAGATACCGTAGAAAACTGTCTTGAATAATCTTGCATCTCAGATTGGGCTAGGAGGAGGAGTCTCAACTCACCATCCAGTTTTCAGGGGGAAAGCAAAATGAGCTTGATAGTAGTAGTAAAAAAAGTATGCGTCGTTGGGCAAGTGAAGCTGGGAGACATAATTTACATTTGTTGAAAGAAAACGATACTGCAGATGATAACTTCACAACTCTAAATTAGGTATTACAGTTCATTTTCAGATGTGGAAATTAAGGTTTGGACATTAAGGTATTTACTTATGATCACATCATAAGCAGAGATAAGCTGAGATTTATTAAACCCATTTTTCTGCCTTTGTTAAATTCCTGTTCATTCTACTATATCAGTGTTTGCTTGGTTTTTAATTACAAGTTTCAACCCATTAGTGTGTAAGCAAATCAACTACATGGATCATTACCAGCATTATTTGTAAATGAAATAAAAGAGAAAAGAATAAATTTGAATACAGAATGTCAAAATTCATTGCACACAGTAAAAATAAGAGCTGAAAGGACCTGCCAAGTCTTTATTCTCTGATGCCAGATCCCTACTTGGTTGAGGTTGGATGTGGTTATCCAAGCAAAACAAGTGTTGATATTGGATATTTACTAAATGCATGACATTGTGGTGGGTGCTTAAAAGTGAAAAGACACATATGATCAAAGTTTCTGCTTCCCAGGACGTTATAGTCTAGAGGAAAAACAGACAATGAAAAACAATAGCAACCTAGATATACAAAGGAAACCACGTTAACACAAAACGGGACCCTTGACCACCATGTGTATTCTGGAAAGCCTTCCTAGAAAGAATAGTGTTTCCTATCTTGAGTCCAGGAACATAAGTAAAGGATTTAGAAAGATTTAAAGAGTTGTTGCAGACTGTAGAAAACATCATATACTAAAATACCACCTTCCCTGTGAAACAGTAGTTCTAAATTATTCAGGTAAAAGTATGAGGCAAGGAGTCTCCGCAGTTGAGACTAACAAGCTTGCTAGGGAAGCTTTATGTGCCATGAGGAACCTGATTTTTATCCTGAAGGCCATAACGAGACAATAAAGGATTTTAAGCATGGCAATGATAAGATCCAATTTATTTATTTATTTAAAGATTTTATTCATTTATTTGACAGAGAGAGAGATCACAAGGAGGCAGAGAGGCAGGCAGAGAGAGAGGGGGAAGCAGGCTCCCTGTTGAGCAGAGAGCCTGA
Source organism: Mellivora capensis (assembly GCA_004024625.1). Lineage (NCBI taxonomy): Eukaryota > Metazoa > Chordata > Mammalia > Carnivora > Mustelidae > Mellivora > Mellivora capensis. The sequence goes on from PISX010028109.1 coordinate 14,138, forward strand.
TGCGGGGCTCGATCCCAGGACCCTGAGATCATGAGATATATGTGTGTGTGTGTGTGTGTATATATATATATATGTGTGTGTGTGTGTGTGTGTGTGTGTGTGTATATATATATATATATATGTATATATATATATATATATATATTGTTGTTTTTAATCACTCGGGCCACTGTGTAGCTCAGTATTTTAGGATGCCCACATTTGAGGTAAAAGGCTGTTGTCTGAACTGGAAGAGATGAGAGCATGAGCTAAATTTCAGTTGGTGGTGGCAAGAAAGCAAAAGGGACAGCCTCAAAACAACACTAAAACATCAGGGACTGATACCAGGCTGGGTGTGAAGAGTAAGAATGAGGGGAACAAAGCCTGAGAGAAGGAATGATATACAAACTATTAAATATGTTTGAGAATGTGAAGATGCAGGGTTTCAGGAGAGAGAAGAATGAAGATGCTTGGTTCAGTTTGGCCAAATACAAAGGTTTAGAATTTGAGACCCAAGTTGAGCATGGAGTTTACAATTAAAACCACTGAAATCACCCAAGAAAAGTGAGACTATATAGGAAGAAGAGCAGCAGGCCAAAGTCAGAGTCCACCAAGGATACCATGGAAGTCAAGCAGTAAGAGAACAGTAGGGACGAGTATGCTGTAGAAGTCAAGGATCTTTCATTGAACATTTTAAAATTGATATTCCTTGGAACACAGGTGTTTTGAAATGTGTTAATGAGGGAGAGAAGTATAGCTAAATTCTGGGTTTAAATATAAAATGTTACACAGTTTTTTTTTTAATTGATGAATAGACTTTTCTGAGCTTTTAACATATTCATGTATATTCCCCTATCACTCTGGCCCAAGTAGAGGATGAAAGTGACATAAAAAGGAGTGAATAGGAGTGAGGAACTAAGAGGTAGAAACTGATGTGTAGAAGCTTAAAGGAGAAAAGGAACAAAGATAAGACAGTTGCTAGTCAAGGCAGGATGGGTAGGAAACCAAATCCCAGGTAGAGTGAGTAACTGCTTGAAACAGGATGGAAGATACATTTTCTGAAGTTGGAGAAAAAGAGGTATTGACAGACGCAGAGGCAGAAAAGTCTTTAGATAGACGAGGGCCTCAAGATCAATGACAGATTTTCTTTTTCCTCCAAAATATGAAACTTTCATTTCTTATATAGTCAGGATGGAAAAATGTTCCTATGTGAATTTTCTAGGAAGGAGCAATATATTTCATCATCTTCTCCACAAGATGTGTGACCACAAAAAGGGATAAACACCACTGCTTCACACACTATAATACCTGAGCTTTAATCTTTGATTCCTTAAACATTCCTGAAACATCTCACATTCACAGCTATGTCTGTGTTTTCTTTTTTTTTTTTTTCTTTTCAAGATTTTATTCATTTATTTGACAGAGAGGGAGAGCACAAGCAGGGGGAGCAGCAGGCAGAGGGAGAGGGAGGAGTAGCTTCCCCGCTGAGCAGGGAGTCCATGTGCGATCCGCGTGGGGCTCGATCCCAGGACCCCTTGGCTCATGACCTGAGCCAAAGGCAGACGCTTCACCGACTAAGCCACCGAGGCTCCCCAGTGTACGTGTGTTTTCAGTTACATCTCACACTGCCCAGCCCCGGATTTTATACATCCTAATCACTGGCCAGTCTTCCTTTATTCCTGCTAACAGACTGCATCTGGGTGTTTGTTCAAACTCTCCTGCCCTGCTTACAGTGCTCTTCCCTCTCATACCGCCTATCCACATCCTCCCCATCCATTATATCTCACTTCAAATGCCACTGCCATCATCCTGTCCCAACTACACCTACCCCCAAAAAAGGCTGGATGGAAATCATCACAGTTCAGTGAACATCTATGGAATATTTTTCTGGCCCTCTCTTGTTGGGAGGCAGAATGCATAACAGTTAAATGCTCTGACTTTGAAGTCACATAACCAGTCCGAATCTTGTCTCTATCATTTACTAGTTGTATGGCCTTCCCTAAATTACTTCACCACTTGATCTCATTTTCTATCTGTAAAATGGACACAGTAGCAGTACCTTTCTCATAGGTTTGTTGTCGTGAGGAATAAGTGAGATCAATTCACGTAAAGTGTTTTAACAATCCTTAGCTACCCTTCCTTCTTTATGTCCTGTCATTCCTATATATTTCTTATCTTGACTATGTAATAGAAGCTCTTGAGAAAAATTTATGTCTTATACTTTACTATATGCTCTCTTAGTACCAAAAACAGTGAATAATTTTTGTTGACTACATGAATGAATGAGTGAATGCTGAGTTGAATATCTCTCTCTAAGCATTTAATTTAGAAGGAGGGAACAACTTGGTAGGAACGATATGGCAGTTTTAAAATTATACCATTTAAAAAATAATGGTATGCGTGGGACCTAGCTAGATTGACCAATTACATTATAACTCTTGTTGGTTTTCATCATCTTTTATTTATGTTTTCTCCGAAATGCATTGTCTTTCACATTTTTAAAGAACAATTTGAAGTCAATTCCAAAAAAATAGAAAGGATGTGATCTGTTAATGTAAGTGGCCTTTTTGCTCTAACATACGAATGTGAAAATCTCTTTGCAATTCCATAAAGACAGATTGCATACTACGTGACAGTTTTAGATAAGATAGATGTTAGATGTTTAGATAAGACAGATGTTAGATAAGAAGATAACGCCCCTTTCTATAAGTTACTTATGCCAAATGGGAGAAATAAACTTCAAAACACATATATTTAATATATTATAAGGCTGCAATGAAGATGCACCCCGGAAACCATGGGAGCATGAAGGTAAGGCACTTACTCCAACCAAGGGATACAAAGAGTACCTCCTAGTCCAATAGATTTAAATCATCTCCTCTGGTTTATTCACTCATCTATTCTAGTAGGAATTTACTCTTCTCAATCATTAAATGATATCCTAGTGCCATAAAAGAGTCACTATCCTTCCAGAAAATGAAAAATGTATTCCATATGTTGAACTAAATGTGATATAACTAGAAACACAAATCTCATCTGGATCACCTATTGAATCAAAAGGCAGAACAAATTATCACCATGGACATTAAAACTATCACTGTTTTTGAGTATATTTTTGTGCTTAAAAACTCATTTGTATTTTACTTAGACTATATATGCTTTATAAACTTTTTTCCCAGTAAAATCATTCATTGCCTTTGTGGAAAATGCACTAGTTTTTGTTGATTTATTTTTAACACAAGATTATCTGTTCTACAAATAAATTGGAAAGCCTAAATGGTAAGTTAAAATTAGAGCCTATCAGATTATCTCTTGTTACTTTTAAAAATTATTTATTATAAACACATTGAATAAGATGAGATGTTAGATAATATTAGTGCAAAAATAGGGCACCTGGGTGGCTCAGTGGGTTAAGCCTCTGCCTTTGGCTCAGGTATGATTTTGGGGTCCTGGGATCAAGGCCTGCATGGGGCTCTCTGCTCAGCAGGGAGCCTGCTTCCCCTCTCTCTCTGACTGCCTCTCTGCCTACTTGTGAACGAACTCTCTGTCAAATAAATAAAAATAAAATCTTTAAAAAAATATTAGTGCAAAAATAAGTGTTCTACCATGATGAATAGATATTTTGTTAAATGCAGTCTTCAACTGTTCTTATATAGAAGGTTCTACTCTTTCCGTTTCTGTTTCAGACGGTGTTGAGTTTTACCAGAGGTAGGTGTACTTGGATCTGAAAACACTGATGTGGTTCTTAAACACCTGTCTCATTTTGTACAGTAATAAACTAACGAAACCCGTGCACTATGGAGCTGATTGGTTATTGTCCCTCTCAATCTAAAGATTATGTTCAAGAAGTCACCAAAGACCATAAAGAAGGCACTTCTTGGGCACAGTGAGCTTTGTATAAAATTTAGGTTTGTAGGAATGCTTGGGTGACTCAGTTAAGCATCTGCCTTTGGCTCAGGTCCTGATCCCAGAGTCCTAGGATAGAGTGCCCCATTGGGCTTCCCGCTTAGCAAGGAGCCTGCTTCTCTCTCTGCCTGCTGCTCCCCCTGCTTGTGCATGTGGAGCTCTCTCTCTCTCTGACAAATAAGTAATAAAAATCTATTTTTAAAAATTGGGGTTTGTAATGAAATGTGTGTGTGTGTGTGTGTGTGTGTGTGTGTGTGTTAGGGAGGGAGGGAATACTGCTAGAAGTTAAATTCATAATTCTTGAGCTATGTATTCTCTTAGTTGTTCACATTATATTTTTTTGACTCAAGTATAAACATAACGAACTCAAGCATAAACTACTTTCATGCAAGAAGTTTTTGAAAACCTCAAAGGACTATTATTCTGGTAGTATATTTGGACCACTATCAATATTCTCTGTACATAAAGAAAGGAATCATTGTCTAGAGATTTTGTTACTTTACTTTCTTTTTTCTTGGGGCATTTCAAATGCCTGAAATCCAGGGAACTATCCTAAATGATAGAGATCTCAGATCTTCTGCAACATTTCCCCCAACTCCCTCTCCCCCAGGCACACACACAAACACCTCCATTTTCTTTGTGCCTAAAGCTTTCCTAGGATTTCATTTTTTTAAATATTTTATTTATTTATTTGACAGACAAAGATCACAAGTAGGCAGAGAGGTAGGCAGAGAGAGAGGAGGAAGCAGAGAGCCCGATTCGGGGCTCGATCCCAGGACCCCGGGACCATGACCTGAGCTGAAGGCAGAGGCTTTAACCCACTGAGCCACCCAGGCGCCCCTTTCCTAGGATTTCAAAACTAAGTTCCAACTTTCTCATACTCTTCATTAGTTTCTTCTTAAAAGATAGAAAGGATAACATGCTGCATGTTATCCTTTTAATTCTATGGGAGAAATATTTTATTTTTTAAGGTTTTTTTTATTCATTTGAGAGAGAGAGGAAGCAGGAACAGAAGGGAGAGCACAAGCAGGAGGAAGGGTCAGAGGGAGAGGAAGAAGCAGACTCCCAGCAGGGAGGTAGCTGAACACAGGGCTCATCCCAGGACCCCAGGATCCTGACCTAAGCCAAAGGCAGACACTTAACCAACTGAGCTACCCAGGCACCCTTAGAAATGTTTTCTTTAAATTACATTGCCATACTTAAAAATAATAGAAGTCCAGTGCAGATAGATATCTTACATATGCTCAGTCACTCGTGCTAGGAGTTATTTTCCTACAAATTGAATCACAGTATAGAAATAATTGTAAGAATTTTTTTTAAATTTTTTGAATGCTATCCTTTTGCACTAAACGCAAAGGATTTCAGATTAACTCTATTCCTTTTAAATAATGTCAGGATTTTAAGTTTAATAATTTATAAAGATTAGTCAATGTTTATTATTCCCAAATAATTGTCTTTTAAGTGTCCCTAAAAGCAAATTGAGCATGTGGTTTCGAAGTAATTGAGGTCAGAGAAAATCTACATAGTTAATAATACTTTTATTAATATTAAACTAAGTTTAGGAAGTATTCAAGTGATTCTAAAATACATTGTAACTTCAGATATACTAAATACAGTTTGGGCCAATTAAAATTCATCAAATAATTGTAATCAATTCTTTGTCCCTATGTACTCTTGTACTTTATATTGAAATTCATAAAGAATCTTAGCCTTGTTTGAAAATTTAATTGCCATAATTGCCTGTTAGTACCTAGAATGTTATTGACACCCCTAAAAAAATGACTAATTTCTCTATGCAAGAAAAACAAAAGCAGTCCTTGACCTCTGGAAACTAGCCTGAGCCTTGAAAGGAAGCTCATATTGTTAGGAGTTAGCCTAGAGCTCACAGCTAGGCCTTGGTGTTCTCCTGTTGGTCATAAACAACCTCCCAGGACACCAGGATCAGACAAGGTCTCATGATGATGATGCGAAGCAAAAAACGACTTTATAAGTCATGGAAGTATAGACAAAAGCAAGGTTACACTGCAGACCACCTCAATACCAAACAGCCCCCCATCTCCTTTTTAATATGAGGGACTACCATTTCTCTGCTAACTATAGCATTAGCTAGATCTGGCCCTCCCTCCCTCTAAATGAGATTTATTAAGAGCCATAATCGCAGAATTATCCCTGCTTCCTGACAGAGCCCAATCCAGAGCAAAGCCATGCTCCTTGAACCCTTCCCAGAATCACTTCACCAAAGCCCAGATCCTACAAACGTCCTTTTTGACACTCTTACTAGGTTGCCTGTGTCTCACTCACTGCAATGAGCGGTAAACCCAACCTCTTAAACTACAGATGTGTTCCCAGTTGGTCTTTGACAGGAGAGTATCGACACATCCATAGCCCCCTAAACTACGAATATTGAACTAGTAGTTAAGTAAAAATGATATAAAAGAACCTTGTAAACTCTAAAGCTCTATTAAAAAGTTGATGTATTAGTGAGATCTCCAGACTTGGAATTTTGTTTTCAGTAGAATCATCCAAACCCACAAGTACTTTTTAACATTCTGCTTTTAAAATACATTTGATGAATAGTTCCCTTTTCAAATATAAAACATATGTACTTTCGACTCTAGGTTTACCATCTCAACTGATTAAAGATGCTGTGACTCCGAAAGAGAAGTTCATTTGAAGAGTCTTTTCCTTATGCTTGGGTAATCTTTGTTCTAGGTCAGACTTTAAATTAGCATTTAAATTAATGTCAAGTAATATCCCTTTCCTTTCAAAAATAGTAATGGGTCAATATTGCTTAAACACTATGTTGGCAGTGCTAGAAGTTAACACTTACTGTTCCTTTAGTTACCACTTTGCATGGTGGAATTTTAAAGGACTGTATTGTATGCATCAATACAGGGGAGGAGGTTTGGTCCCATCTATTTGTTTAACTGCCCTTTAATAGCACACACACATCAGTGTGTGCTTGAGAACAGTATTATAACTTATCCTTTTATTGCTCTAGTAATGACTGGAATGGATATATCTACATTCAGTCTTGAACTCACTACACCAAGCAAAGTTAGGAGGTTAAATTTGTACCCAGTTATCTTCTAGAACAGAATCTGCTCGATGGCCATCTCTCTGGCATCCAGAGAGGCTGCCCTTCTTAAACTATTTTTATTTGGACAGGGATCCCAAGCTTTCATATAACCAGATCTTCCATGTAAGATCTGCTGGTTTGTGATGGTGCCTTATGTAAACATTTTCGTATCAGATCCCTAAAATCCAGAGGCTCCCCAAAAGGGATTAAAACATAATCCCCTCTCTCTATTGCTGTAGTGGATTAACTCTGTATTCTCTCTGCGGCTGGTTTGCTCCCTGAAGGCTACAACAAAAAGACTCAGTGCTCCTTAAACATACTATGGAATTGGAAGTTGTAATTGGAGATTTCCCAAGGACAAGGGTAAAAATGACACACTATGAAGGCTGAATGTTTCATGACGCGTCTTTTTTAAATAAGGACCAGTTCGAAGTCCTTTTATAAACCTTCAGAAAATCTCAATTCAATAGAATGAGATTGGAGTAAAAGCAGAAAGGAGGGCAGTCTCCTCTCAGAAACGCGGAGAATTAAGTAGAGAGAATGCGTTCCCCGTTAAAAGTTCACGGAGATGTGTCCTTAAAAATTCGTAATATATTTCAGTCAATCAGTATGTATGGTTTTGATAATGTGCCCAGCCATTTTTTTTCATATGACCCCAATTTAATTGTCTGGATATGTTAAATTACTTTTTAAGAGCAAGGAATAGCTCGCCATTTTAAATGTTTGTGACCATTCTACGTCTCCAAATGCCAGAAACCTCTATTAAACCAGAAATCACTAGTCGCCAGTGTATAGAATGACGACTTCCCTGAGGTTTTAGCAAGGCCCAGCGACATTTAAGACACTGTTTTTGATGTCAGTCACGGCATCTTCTTTCTCACCTCGCCCCAATCAAGAATA
>PISX010028110.1:0-21999 GCA_004024625.1 Mellivora capensis
AAAAAAAAAAAAAAAAAAAAAAAGAATAAAAAAAAAAAAAAAAGAATGTGTTATTTTAAATTATATTGATGACATAATATGTGTGTGATCATATAACCTGATTTGCATGCAATAGTCCAAGTTATGTCTGTTGTCCCAATATAATTGCTAATAACACCCTGTTTCAGCTTTGAAAGTTTGCTGATTTGGATGATAAGTGATATTGTGGCCCTTGTCACAGGGTAGTGTTACTCAGAAATACTGTTGCTCCATTTCTACCAGGCTGAGAAATTGGTGGATTCTAAGGGTTTCTTTCTTAGTGAGGTACTAATGCAATATTTGTATTTTTTAAATATGCATTGCTGTGGCTAGACGTTTTCATTACTCCATCCTCCAAAAGGTTATCTTTTGATCAAAACAAATAGAATAAAACAAATATAATATCATAAAGAGGTTTGTGGGAAAGTCAAGTCCTTTTAGCATAAACTTTATGATCATCTGTCAATTTCTACAGAAAAAGCTACTGGAGTTATGATTAGGATTATGTTAATTTTAAAGATAAATTTGGGGAGAATTATTTCAAGAATACTAAGTAAATTCATCAACATGGTTTATCTATCCATTTATTTTGGTGTTCTTTAATTTCTCTTATACAGTTTTGTAGTTTTGGTGTATAAGTCTTATTTCTAAATAAATTCTGTTTGTTCTTTATTTTTTTATTATGTTACGTTAGTCCCTATACAGTATATCATTAGTTTTTGATGTAGTGTTCCATGATTCATTGTTTGTGTATAACAGCTAGTGCTCCATGCAATACTGTTCATTCTTTAATATTTTTGATGCTTTTTAAAAATTTTTATTTTTTTAAAGATTTGAGAGAGAGAGAAAGAGAGCAAGTGCAGGGGAGGGGAAGAGGGAGAGAGAGAGACTCTCAAGCAGATCCCATGCTGTGTGTGGAGTCCCACAGGGCTTGATCTCATTATTCTGAGATCATGACTGGAGCCAAAATCAAGATCAGACACTCAACCAATTGAGCCACCCAGATGCCACTGATGGTATTTTAAAGGTACTTAAAAAAACCCCGAAAAACAGAAACCCTTCTTAGGATTGCTCTATTTGGGGTATTTTGTGTATAAATTTTTGGCATTTTTCCCTATTTCAATGAAAAATGCCATTGGGGTTTTGGCAGGGATTGCATTGAATCTGTAGATTTGGGTTGTATGGACATTTTAACATTAGTAATTTTTCCAATCCATGAACACAGAATATTTTTCCATTTATTTGTGTCTTTAGTTTCTTTCTTTGATGTCTTATAGTTTTCAGTGTGCTGGTCTCTCACCTCCTTCGTTAAATTTATTTCTAGGTATTTTATTCTTTTTGATGTAATTGCAAGTGGAATTATATTCTTAATTTCTCTTTCTGTTAATTCATTACTAGTGTATAGAAACACAACTGATTTTTATATATGGATTTTGCATCCTTCAACTTTATTGAAATCATTTATTAGTTTTAAACTTTTTTGGGGGGGGAGAGCCTTTGGGATTTTCTATATATAATACGATGTCATCTGTAAATAGAGACAGTTTACTTCTCCTTTACAATTTAGAAGCCTTTTATTTCTTTTTCTTGCTCATTATTCTGACTATGACTTCCAATACTATGCTAAATAAAAGTGGGGTTATTGAACATCCTTGTCTTGCTTCTGGTCTTAGAAGAAAAGCTCAGCTTTTCACCATTGATTATGATATTGGCTGTGGTTTTGACATATATGGACTTTATTATTTTGAAGTATGTTTCCTCTATACTCACTTGGTTGAGAGTTTTAATCAGGAATCAATGTTACTTTGTCAGTTTTTTTAATGGATCTGTTGGATGGTTACATGAATTTACCCTTCATTCTGTCAATGTGGTGTATCATATGATTGATTTGTATGTGTTAAACTGTACTTGCATCACTGGAATAAATCCCACTTGATCGTGGTATGTTATTCTTTTTTTTTAAATTTAATTTCATTTTTTCAGTGTTCTGAGATTAATTCTTTATGCACTGCACCCAGTACTCCATGCCATAAGCACCCTCCTTGATACCCACCACTAGGCTCACCCAACCCCTCATCTCCCTTCAAAACCCTCAGTTTGTTTCCCAGAGTCTACAGTCTCTCATGATTTGTCTCCCCCCTCACTTCCCCCAACTCCCTTCTCCTCTCCTTCTGATGTCCTGTATGCTATTCCTTACACTCCACAAGTAAGTGAAACTGTATGATAATTGACTGTCTCTGTTTGACTTATTTCACTCAGCATAATCTCCTCCAGTCCTGTCCATGTTGATGCAAAAGTTGGGTATTCATCCTTTCTGAGGAAAGCATAATATTCCATTGTATATATGGTATATTATTCTTTTAATGTATGGTTGAACTCAGTTTGCTAATATTTTGTTAAAGATTTTGCCTGTTTGATATTTAATTGATTTATTATTTTCTTTCTTTCTTTCTTTCTTTCTTTCTTTCTTTCTTTCTTTCTTTCTTTCATACCAGTTACATGTGTGTTTTTTTCTCCAGGTATTGATTCTTTATCACTTTTATTCTATTGTTGAACCTTTTCAGTGGATTTTAAAATTTCTGCTATTATACTTTTCATTTCTAGAATTTCCATGTGGTTCTTTTTATGGTTTTTACTTCTTCACTGAAATTTGGAATCTCTTCTTTCCTCATGAGCATATTCTCTTTTATTTCATTAAAACAGTTATAAGTAGTTGCTTAAGTAGTTGCTTTATCACCCTTTCTGCTAATTTCAACCTTTAGGGTATCTCAGGATTGGTTTCCATTGATTGCCTTTTTATCTTTTTAAAAAATGATTTATTTATTTATTTATTTGACAGAGAGAGAGAGAGAGATCACAAGTAGGCAGAGAGGCAGGCAGAGAGAGAGGAAGGGAAGCAGGCTCCCTGCTGAGCAGAGAGCCAGATTCGAGGCTCGATCCCAGCACACTGGGATCAGGACCTGAGCCAAAGGCAGATGGTTAACCAACTGAGCCACCCAGACACTCAAGATTGCCTTTTTATCTTGAGAGTGGGTCACACATTCCTGATTCTTCATTTTTTAAAAGATTTTATTTATTTATTTGACAGAGAGAGAGAGATCACAAGTAGGCAGAGAGGTAGCCAGAGAGGCAGGCAGAGAGACAGGAAGGGAAGCAGGCTCCATGCTGAGCAGAGAGTCCTACTTGGGTCTCCATCTGGGACCCTGAGATCAAGACCTGAGCCGAAGGCAGAGGCTTAATCCACTGAGCCACCCAGGCACCCTTCCTGATTCTTTATATATTGAATAATTCTGGATTGTAGCCTGGACATTGTAAATGTGATAATGTGGAAACTCTGAAACCCATTAAATTCCTCTGAATAGGTTTGATTTTTGGTTTTAAAATAAACCTGGTTTGACTTAAACTGCAAATTTAGTATTTTTGTTAATAGTTCACATCTTAGTTCAAGATTTTTGATTTTTATCTTTAGCTGGGCTGTGCGTACAAGGCACAGGGGTCATTCAGAGAACTTGACCCAGATTTTTACAGAGATTCTGATGTTTCCTCTTTTGTATTTTCCCCTTTCTGGAGTTCCTCCTGACTTTACAGTAGCTGTGTTTTCCCTGAACTCTGAGGTTTGTCCAGAAGGACTGCCAGTTTATTATCAGAGTTTATACCACTCCATACAGTGCCTATTGAGCCAATAAGCATAAAAAATTTGAAACTTACACGAAAACATCACTTCTCCAAAGTGATTTTTTTTTTTAGATTTTTATTTATTTGACAGAGATCACAAGTAGGCAGAGAGGCAGGCAGAGAGAGAGGGAGAAGGAGTCTCCCCCCTGAGCAGAAAGCCCAATGCAGGGCTCGATCCCAGGACCCTGGGACCATGACCTGAGCTGAAGGCAGAGGCTTTAACCCACTGAGCGACCCAGGCGCCCCTCCAAAGTGATTTTTAATAAAAATTTTGTACAAAATTTATCATCTCTGAGATGCTTGAGTTTGATAGGAGCTTATTCAGCCATAGTGAAAGCAGCTGAAATCAGAAGTTCCTCCTCACATTTTATGACTAGATTGTTCACACTTCTTGCATTCTCTGATCATATTTATGTTGTTTCTTTCTTCCCCCCAAATTTTATTTAAATTCTAGTTCGTTAATGTATAGTGTAATATTGGTTTCAGGTATAGAATTTAGTGATTCATCACTTACATATAACACCCAGTGCTCATCACAAGTGCCCTCCTTAATGTCCATCACCCATTGAGCCCACCCCCACCCATCTTCCTCCACCAACCCTCAGTTTGTTCTCTATCATTAAGAGTCTCATACAAACTGAGGGTTGCTGAAGTGGAGGGGGGTAGGAGGGATGGGATGGCTGGGTGATGGACATTGGTGGAGGGTATTTGCTATGGTGAACACTATGAATTGTGGAAGACTGATGAGTCACAGACCTGTACCCCTGAAACAAATAACACATTCTATGTTTAAAAAAGAGTCTCATATAGTTTATTTCCCTCTCTCTCTTCTCCCCTTCCCATATGTTCATCTTTTTCGTTTCTTAAATTCCATATATGAGTGAAATCATATGGTATTTGTCTTTCTCTGACTGACCTGTTTCACGTAGCACAATACACTTTAGCTCTATCCATGTCATTGCAAATGGCAAGATTTCATTCTTTTGATGGCCAAGTAATACTCCATTGTGTGTGTGTGTGTGTGTACCACATCTTCTTTATCCATTCATTAGCTGATATTTGGGCTGTTTCCATAATTTGGCTATTGTTGATAATGCAGCTATAAACACTGGGGTGCAGGTGCCCCTTTGAAGTATCTATGTACCCTTTGGATAAATACCTGATAGTGAGAGACTATGGACTCTGAAAAACAACCTGAGGGTTTTGAAGGGGCAGGGGATGGGAGGTTGGGGGAGCCAGGTGGTGGGTATTATGGAGGGCACGCATTTCATGGAGCACTGGGTGTGTTGTAAAACTATGAATTCTGTTACGCTGAAAAGAAATGAAATTAATTTTAAAAAATTTTGAAAAAAAAAACCTGATAGTGAAATGGTTGGATGATAGGGTAGCTCTATTTTTAACTTCTTTGAGGAATCTCCATACTGTTTTCCACATTGGCTGCACCAGTTTGCATTCCCACCAACAGTGTAAGAGGGTTTTCCTTTCTTTACATTCTTGCCAACACCTGTTGTTTCTTGTGTTGTTGATTGTAGCCATTCTGACTGGTGTGAAGTGGTATCTCATCATGGTTTTGATTTGTATTTCCTTGGTGATGGTTTATTTAACGATTTATTTATTTAACGATTATTTATTTAACGTTAAATAATTGTGTATCTTTTCATGTGTCTGTTAGCCATCTGGATGTCTTCTTTGGAAAAATGTCTATTCATGTCTTCTTATTTATTAACTGGGTTATTTGTGTTTTGGGTCTTGAGTTTGACAAGTTCTTTATATATTTTGGATACTAACCCTTTATCACATGTCATTTACAAATATCTTCTTCCATTCCATAGTTTGCCTTTTAGTTTTGTTGGTTGTTTCCTTCACTGTACAGAAGGTTTTTATTTTGGTGAAGCCCCAGTAGTTCATTTTTGCTTTTGTTTCCCTTGCCTCTGGAGATATGTCTAGTAAGAAGTTTTTATTTATTTATTTATTTATTTATTTTTATTTTATTTTTTAAGTATTTTTTTAAATTTCTTTTCAGTGTAACAGAATTCATAGTTACGCTGAAAAGAAATTTAAAAAAATTACACCACACCCAGTGCTCCATGCAATGGGTGCCCTCCATAATACCCACCACCAGGCTCCCCCAACCTCCCACCCCCCACCCCTTCTATGGCTGAGGTCAAAGAGGTTTCTGCCAGTGTTCTCCTCTAGGATTTTGATGGTTTTCTGTCTCACATTTAGGTCTTTCATCCGTATTGAATTTATTTTTTCATATGATGTAAAAAAGTGGTCCAGTTTTCATTCTTCTACATGTTGCTCTCCAGTTTTCCCAACACCATTTGTTAAAGAGACTGTCATTTTTCCATTGGACATTCCTGTTTTTCGAAGATTGATTGACTATATAGTTGTGGGTCCCTTTCTGGGTTTTTCTGTTCTGTTCCATTGACCTACATGTCTATATCTGTACATGTAATTACAGTACCATGTAATTTTGTACCATGTACATGTAATTACAGTACCATGTAATTTTGTTGATTACAGCTTTGTAATATAACTTGAAGTCTGAAATTGTGATGCCTCCTGCTCTTCTTCTTCTTCTTCGTCATCTTTTTTTTTTTGTTTCCAGGATTGTTTTGGCTATTCAAGGTCTTTTGTGGTTCCATACAAAATTTTAGGATTGTTTCTTCTAGCTCTGTGAAAATGCTATTGATATATTGATAGAGATTGGATTAAATGTTAGATTGTTTTTGGTAGTATAGATATTTTATCAATATTTTTTTCTGCCAATCCATGAGCATGGAAGGTTTTTCCATTTCTCAGTGTCATCTTCAGTTTCTCTCACAAGTATTCTATAGTTACCAGAGTACAGTGTTGTTTCTTAATTTACCTCAGAAACAAGTAATGCTGATATTTGGAATGGAGAATATGCTACAATGACTAAGGAACTTGTAATTCTCCGAGGTGAGTGATGAGCGTACCATAGGGTTAAATAATATGGAATAACTCAGTAGTCTGATTTGATTTGATATTATTATCCTATTGAGGGTTAAATAGGGCTTTATGTGAAGGTTCATGGAAGGGATTCATTAAATTTTATTATCTTTTTTCTATTTGACTTTTAGTCTCTTTCTACCCTTAGTATAGCCCTAGTCCATTATTTCCTTGATTAGATAAAATGAAGGCTGACTTCCAGAGTTCCCTTCCTCTAGCTACATCATCCCCTTTGATCACTTTTTGCTAATGCTCCCTCCTTTTTGTACCTTATTCAAATATAACCATTTAGGACTCCATGATTAATTACCTTATTTTCCAGAACTCAGAAAACAAATGAAGAAGGTAAGTAATGGGAAGAGAAGTAATATTTAAACAATGCATACATATTTAAAATGTGCTAGGTAACTAGATAATTTATATATACTATTCTTAAGTTCTTTTTCATTAATTAATACTGGTGGAAAGTACAATATATGATTGTCCATTACTGTCTCATTCAAATATAGACACCCAGAAATTCTTCCTTAATGTCCTATTTTCAAGAGAGCAGAGAGCATATGGGAAGACCATAGATGGATAGACAATGTTATTTAAGAAATGCATAATATATACTATGTGGTGTGCTAGGTATCATATAATATTCTAAAATTATTTTCATTAATTAATAACAATAATATTAATGTTAATGTTGCTTTCCTTTTTGTATTTATTACGTCTCTTATTTTTCAACAGTGTATGTGCATGGTAGGGGCTGGGGATTCAGTGCTGGCTATTACATTGTTCCTACTTTCAAGGATTAGATTCAGATGGCTTTGTAATGTAGATAAGAAAATTTAGGCCCATATAAAGGTCACATAGTTCTTAAATGGTAGCTAAAAGTTAAGTCCATTTTTGGCTTATATTTCCCATGTTAATTTTGGAATATATTTGAGGGTTAAGTTAAATATGAAGTGATAGATCAAAAGGAAACAAAGAACTGTGAGACGTTCTTAAAAAGTGAAGAAAAGATTGTCTACTACTGATGCTGCCATTGCTCTGAAGGAGAATTACCATTTTGATTCTGAATTTTGATTTTGAATCAGTGTCTCTCCATTTGTGCAGCAAACTGTGTGTGTGTGTGTGTGTGTGTGTGTGTGTGTGTTTAAAAAACAAAGCAGAACAAATAATCTTTGTCTTCCAAGGTATTTTGAAAACATTCATTAGAAATCTCATCACCATGTATGTGCAGTTAATTTAAAATTTGTTCTTAAAAATGAAATCTGAGTTTATAGTGCAGAATTGGAGTAGAATAAAACCTGAGAGGCAATTATATCTTACAAAACACCACTGTGTATTACAACTCAGTAGTCACACAGAGGAGACATTTTTAGGACCTTTTCAGCATATTTTACTCAGTTCTACTTTTATCATCTCCTATTTTCTCTTACATTTAAAGATTAGCTGCTGTTTTACAAAAGTATTCAGAATTGTATTTGGGGATGAAATAATATAATTAAAGCCCATTTCTCTTATTTCCCTAAGTGGTATTTCATATATTTGGACTTGTAATTTTACATTCTTTTTCCATTTCAACAGTTAATGATTGCCCACTATTTTTAATTAACTTGGCATTGTACTTAATACGGAGAACAGTGAGCCATAGTTCTGCCATTGGGAGCATTTCAGAAGCTAACAAATGGTTATAACATAAAAGAAAAATTGCTGTAGCAGGTAAGGGTCAGGATAGCATAGAAGAGGTAAGAACTAACTCAATAGAGCTATTGGAAGGCTTTGCAGAGGACATAACACTTGACCTATTTCTTCTGTCATTGCTAAGACTTCTCTAGAGAAGGAGAAACCAGACAATGCAGAGGACATAGCATCTGCTATTTTTCTTGGGTGAGAAAGAACATGAAAGAATTGGGTAACTGCAGTGAGTGGAGTACAGTATGTGCAAAGGGAATGGGGGCAGTATAGGCAACAAGAAGGTGAAATGTGTAATTGGAAATGTAGGTTGGATCAAATAAGATCTCTGGGTAAAATGAAAAAGAAACAAGCACAAACATATCAAAAGTACTTCAAATAAAAGCTACTAAAATATATGTTCTATTTGTTGAGTAGCCATATATGTTGGATTTTCTTGGAAAGGCTTAATTAATTAATTTTGTTTTGTTTTGTTCCTGTAAATTGCATTTCTTAGACTACTTAGCCCTGCCTTTTAATGAGATCATTGTTATTTTCAGAAAGTGACTTAATTAGACTGGTAAGTTCTGTGATTCTATATATGACCGTCTTTTATTCTCTTTATGTTGAAAACCCTTGCCTCAAAATATGTTTCTTTTTTTTTCTGTTTATGTTATCTTCTTTTGTGCCTGAACTCAAGCGTATCAGTTTCTCATCATTTTCTCCAGAACCAGTGACTACTCATTAATTTTTCCATAGCACCAGGCACTTCCTTATTTCTCAAGTTATAGATGATAGGATTCAGCATGGGGTTGACTACCCCATAGGAAAGGGTAATAACTTTGTCTGAAGTCAATGTCTTTGGACTTTAGCTTCATGTACATGAAGAGGATTGACTTATAAGATATAGTCACCTCTTATGTGGAAAAGGCCTTTTTTCTTCCTTTAGCTGAAATAATTTTCAGCACAACATAGACGATGAAAAGAGGGTAAATAGAGGGGGCCTGTGTGGCTCAGTTGGTTAAACAACTAGCCTTCGGCTCAGGTCATGATCCTGGAGTCCCAGGATAGAGTCCTGCATAGGGCTCCCTGCTCAGCAGGGAGTCTGCTTCTCCCTCTGACCCTTTCCCTTCTCATGCTCTCTCTCTCTCACACACACACTCTCTCTCAAGTAAATAAATAAAATCTTTTAAAAAAAGGAAAGAAAATATGGTAAATAGAAATTAGAAGGAATGGAACAAATGAAAATATTACATTGCCCAACATTATTATACTCTTTTTCAAGAAAACACTGGTTCAGGCCAGCTTTATTAAAGTCAGTATTGCACACAAAATGATTAATGACATTTTTTCCATGAAGGAAAACTCTTAATGTGAGTACATTTTGTGTCATTCCATTGAAAAAGCCTAATATCCAGGAGATACCTGCAATCTAAACACAAAGTGCCTTGTTTATGATGATGGGCTATTTCAGAGATTTGCTGATGACCATGTAGAAGCCATATGCTATCACTGCCAGGAACACACACTCTGTGAATAGATATTTATATAATACAACCTGTGAATGAGAGTTTTTTTGATTTGTTTTGTTTTGTTTTGTTTTATGGTAGCAAGTTTGTCAGCATAGAGGGCACAAAAGAGGATGCATACCAGATACCCACAATGAAGAGGCATATGGAGGCAGACTTCTAGGAGGGTTAAGATGACCAAAGTACTGTTCTCTGGGAGGATCATCAAATATACTCCCAACCAAATGACAAAAAGGAATTTTTTCATTCATTTGTACTCATCAGTACTCATAAAGATCTCCCAGAGTGTACTCAATTTCAGTTGTCCAATTGGTCCTCTCCATTTTCCTTTTTCATACCTGAAATAAGCCAGAAAAAGAAACAGCATATAAGTTAAATATGTGGTCCCATATTATATAAAGTAAAAGGTAAGTGGGGTAGGATATCCAACAATGATGTGAGCACCACCTGGCCTAGTGGTAACAGCAGTGAGATTAGCCTGTGGGATTCCTTTTCTAGCTCATAAAGCAGCTGACTCACATGGGTAACTTATTAAAAATGGAGGCTTCTGTGTTCTATTTTCTGAGATTGTGATGCACAAGGTCTGAGGCAGGAAAGAGCGATTTGCATTTTAGCAAACATCTGCTACTTCTGATGCAATCAATCCATAAACTCCACTTAAAAATCAATATTTTAGAGAGAACATGCTTTATTTTTCTCAACAAAGATTTATTTGATTGTATACTACAACAGTCACTAACAATATCATTTGTTTAGAGTTTTATAGTTTACAAATATGTTCAAACATATTACTTATTTTATTATCACTATAATTCTCTGAGGAAAATGAAATCCAGAGAGAAGAAATTTATATAAAATTGTTAAGTGAATAAGCTGTTATTCAAGTCTGTTTTTTTCTGATTTAAAATCTCTATTTATTTTTAAACTACACTTTATTTTCATCCAAAAACTCTTTTTTTTTGTCTGTTTGCTATGACTAGAACTTCCAGTACTATATTAAATAACAGTGGTAAGAATGGACATCCTTGTCTGGTTCCTGACTGTAGAGGAAAAACTCTCAGTTTTTTCCTCATTTGAGGATGATATTAGTTGTGGGTTTTTCCTGGCATTTCTTATGTTGAAGAATGTTCCCTCTAAACCTACTTTGTTGAGGGTTTCTATCATGAATGGATGTTGTACTTTGTCAAGTGTTTTTTCTCCATCTATTGAAATGATCATATGGTTCTATCCTTTATTAATGTGGTGTGTCATGTTGATTGATCTGTGAATATTGAACAACCCTTGCATCTCAGGAATAAATCCCACTTGATTGTGGTGAATGATTTTTTAATGTATTGTTGGATTTGGTTTGCTAGTATTTTTATTGAGAATTTTTGCATCCATGTTCATCAGGGATATTGGCCTGTAGTTCTCTTTTTTTTAGTGGAATGTTTATCTGGTTTTTGTATCAGGGTAATGCTGGTCTCATTGAATGAATTTGGAAGTTTTCCTTCCTTTTCTAATTTTTGGAATATTTGAGAAGAGTAGGTATTAAATGTCTGGTAGTGTGGTACCTGGGTGGCTCAATTGGTTAAGCATCTAACTTGATTTTGGCTTGAGTCATGATCTCAGAGTTGTAGGATTGTGACTTCCTCAGGCTCTATGCTTAGTGGGGAGTCTGCTTGAGATACTCTCTCTCCATCTCCTTTTACCTCTCCCTCTGCTCTTTCTCTTTCTAAAATAAATAAATAAAATCTTTTTTTTATTATGTTCAGGTAGCCCACATATAGTACGTCATTAGTTTTTGATGCAGTGTTCAGTGATTCTTTAGTTGTGTATAACACCCAGTGCTTATCACATCACATGCCCTCCTTAATATGCATCACCCAGTTACCCCATATCCCCCTTCTGTAACCCTCAGTTTGGTTCCTGGAGTCCTGAGTCTCTCATGGTTTGTCTCCCTCTGATTTCTTTCCCATTCAGTTTTCCCTCCCTTCCCTATGGATCTCCATGTTATTCCTTATGTTCCACATGTAAGTGAAATCATATGGTAATTATCTTTCTCTGCTTGACTTATTTCACTTAGCATAATCCACCCCCCTGCCCTAGTTCCATCCATGTCGATGGATATGGTAGGTATTCATCCTTCCTGATGGCTGAGTAATATTCCATTGTATATATGAACCACATCTTTATCTAGTCATCTGTTGAAGGATATCTCAGCTCCAGATCTTAAAAAATGGTAGAATTCCACTGGGAAGCCATTTGGCCCTGGACTTCTTTCTTGGGAGTCTTTTGATTACTGAGTCTATTTCTTTGCTGGTTATCAGTATTTTCAAATTTTCTATTTCTTCTGTTTCAATTTTGGTAGTTTATGTTTCTAGGAATTTATTCATTTCTTCTAGGTTGTCCAATTTATTGACATATTATTTTTCATAATATTCTCTTATAATTGTTTGTATTTCTGCAGTGTTGGTTACTATTTCTTCTCTCTTATTTATCATTCCATTTATTCAGATCCTTTCTCTTTTCTTTTTTTTTTAATTTTAATAAACATATAATATATTATTAGCCCCAGGGGTACAGGTCTGTGAATCACCAGGTTTACACACTTCACAGCACTCACCATAGTACATACCCTCCCAATGTCCATAACACCACCACTCTCCCCCACTCCCCCCAGCCACTCTCTGTTTTGTGACATTAAGAGTCTGTTATGGTTTGTCTCGCTCCCGTTCCCATCCATTTTCATTTATTCTTTTCCTACCCCCCAAACCCTCCCATGTTGCATCTCCACTTCCTCATATCAGGGAGATCATATGATAGTTGTCTTTCTCTGATTGACTTATTTCTCTAAGCATAATACTCTCTAGTTCCATCCATGTTGTCGCAAATGACAAGATTTCATTTCTTTTGATGGCTGCATAGTATTCCGTTGTATATATATACCACACCTTCTTTATCCATTCATCTGTTGATGGACATCTAGGTTCTTTCCATAGTTTGGCTATTGTGGACATTGCTGCTGTAAACATTTGGGTGCACATGCCCCTTCAGATCACTACGTTTGAATCCTTAGGGTAAATACCTAGTAGTGCAATTGTTGGGTCATAAGGTAGCTCTATTTTCAACTTTTTGAGGAACATTCATGCTGTTTTCCAGAGTGGTTGCACCAACTTGCATTCTCACCAACAGTGTAGGAGGGTTCCCATTTCTCTGCATCCTCGCCAGCATCTATCATTTCCTGACTTCTTAATATTAGCCATTCTGACTGGTGTGAGGTGGTTTCTTTTTCTTTTTTTTTTTTTTTTAAATTTCTTTTCAGTATAACAGAATTCATAGTTTTTGCACCACATCCAGTGCTCCATGCAATGTGTGCCCTCCATAATAACCACCACCTGGCTCCCCCAACCTCACACCCCCCACCCCTTCAAAAACCTCAGGTGTTTTTCAAGTCCATAGTCTCTCATGGTTCATCTCCCCCTCCAATTTTCCTCAACTCCCTTCTCTCCATATCCCCATGTCCTCCGTGTTATTTGCTATGCTCTGCAAATAAGTGAAACCATATGATAATTGACTCTCTCTGCTTGACTTATTTCACTCAGCATAATCTCTTCCAGTCCCGTCCATGTTGCTACAAAAGTTGGCTATTCATCCTTTCTGATGGAGGCCTAATACTCCATAGTGTATATGGACCACATCTTCCTTATCCATTCATCCATTAAAGGGCTCTTTCCACAGTTTGGTGAAAGTGGCCATTGCTGCTATAAACATTGGCGTACAGATGGCCCTTCTTTTCACTACATCTGTATCTTTGGGGTAAATACCCAGTAGTGCAATTGCAGGGTCATAGGGAAGCTATATTTTTAATTTCTCAAGGAATCTCCACACTATTCTCCAGAGTGGCAGCACCAACTTGCATTCCCACCAACAGTGTAAGAGGGTTCCCCTTTCTCCACATCCTTTCCAACACACGTAGTTTCCTGTCTTGCTAATTTTGGCCATTCTAATTGGTGTGAGGTGGTATCTCAATGTGGTTTTAATTTGAATCTCCTTGATGGCTAGTGATGATGAACATTTTTTCATTTGTCTGATAGCCATTTGTATGTCTTCATTGGAGAAGTGTCTGTTCATATCTTCTGCCCATTGTTGGATATGATTATCTGTTTTGTGTGTGTTGAGTTTGAGAAGTTCTTTATAGATCCTGGATATCAACCTTTTGTCTGTACTGTCATTTGCAAATATCTTCTCCCATTCCGTGGGTTGCCTCTTTGTTTTGTTGACTGTTTCCTTTGCTGTGCAGAAGCTTTTGATCTTGATGAAGTCCCAAAAGTTCATTTTTGCTTTTGTGTCCTTTGCCTTTGGAGACATATCTTGAAAGAAGTTGCTGTGGCTGATATCAAAGAGGTTACTGCCTATGTTCTCCTCTAGGATTCTGATGGATTCCTGTCTCACATTGAGGTCCTTTAAACATTTCAAGTTTATATTTGTGTATGGTGTAAGAGAATGGTTGAGTTTCATTCTTCTACATATAGCCGTCCAATTTTCCCAGCACCATTTACTGAAAAGACTGTCTTTTATCCACTGTATATTTTTTCCTGCTTTGTCGAAGATTATTTGACCATAGAGTTGAGGGTCCATATCTGGGCTCTCTACTCTGTTCCATTGGTCTATGTGTCTGTTTTGATGCCAGTACCATGCTGTTTTGGTGATCACAGCTTTGTAGTAAAGCTTGAAATCAGGTAGCGTGATGCCACCAGTTTTATTTTTGTTTTTCAACATTTCCTTAGTGATTTGGGGTCTCTTATGATTCCATACAAATTTTAGGATTATTTGCTCCAGCTCTTTGAAGAATACCAGTGGAATTTTGATCGGAATGGCATTAAAAGTATAGATTGCTCTAGGTAGTATAGACATTTTAACAATGTTTATTCTTCTGATCCAAGAGCATGGAATGGTCTTCCATCTTTTTGTGTCTTCTTCAATTTCTTTCATGAGTGTTCTGTAGTTCCTTGAGTACAGATCCTTTACTTCCTTGGTTAGGTTTATTCCCAGGTATCTTATGGTTCTTGGTGCTATAGTAAATGGAATCGGTTCTCTAATTTCCCTTTCTGTACTTACATTGTTAGTGTATAAGAAAGCCACTGATTTCTGTACATTGACTTTGTATCCTGTCACATTGCTGAATTGCTGTATGAGTTCTAGTAGTTTGGGGGTGGAGTCTTTTGGGTTTTCCATATAAAGAATCATGTCATCTGCGAAGAGAGAGAGTTTGACTTCTTCCTCGCCAATTTGGATACTTTTTATTTGTCTTTGTTGTCTGATTGTTGTTGCTAGGACTTCTAATACTATGTTGAACAAGAGTGGTGAGAGTGGGCATCCTTGTCGTGTTCCCGATTTCAATGGGAAGGCTGTAAGCTTTTTCCCATTGAGGATGATGTTTGCTGTGGGTCTTTCATAGATAGATTTTATGAAGTTCAGGAATGTTCCCTCTATCCCTATACTTTGAAGCGTTTTAATCAGAAACGGATGCTGGATTTTGTCAAATGCTTTTTCTGCATCAATTGAGAGGACCATGTGGTTCTTCTCTCTTCTCTTATTGATTTGTTCTATCACATTGATTGACTTGCGAATGTTGAACCACCCTTGTAAGCCAGGGGTGAATCCCACCTGGTCATGGTGGATGATCTTTTTAATGTGCTGTTGGATCCTGTTTGCTAGAATCTTGTTGAGAATCTTAGCATCCATATTCATCAGTGATATTGGTCTGAAATTCTCCTTTTTGGTGTGGTCTTTGCCTGGTTTGGGGGTCAGGGTAATGCTGGCTTCATAAAAAGAGTCTGGAAGTTCTCCTTCTGCTTCAATTTTTTGAAACAGCTTCAGGAGAATAGGTGTTATTTCTTCTTTAAAAGTTTGGTAGAATTCCCCAGGGAATCCCTCAGGTCCTGGGCTCTTGTTTTTTGGGGGGTTTTTGATCACTGCTTCAATCTTGTTACTAGATATCAGTCTATTCAGGTTGTCAATTTCTTCCTGGGTCAATTTTGGGAGTTTGTAGTTTTCTAGGAATGCATCCATTTCATCTAGGTTCCTTAACTTATTGGCATATAACTGTTGATAATAGCTTCTGATGATTGTTTCTACTTCCTTGGTGTTAGATGTGATCTCTCCCTTTTCATTCATAATTTTATTAATTTGAGCTTTCTCTCTTTTCTTTTGGATTAGTGTGGCCAATGGTTTATCGATCTTATTGATTCTTTTAAAAAACCAGCTTCTAGTTTCATTGATACGTTCTACTGTATCTCTAGTTTCTACCTCATTGATCTCTGCTCTAATCTTGATTATTTCCCTCCTTGTGTGTGGAGTTGGTTTAATTTGTTGTTGATTCTCCAGTTATTTAAGATATAGAGACAGCTGTTGTATTCTGGATTTTTCAATTTTTTTGTGGGAGGCTTGGATGGCTATGTATTTCCCCCTTAGGACCGCCTTTGCTGTATCCCATAGGTTTTGGACCAAGTTTCTTCATTCTCATTGGTTTCCATGAATTGTTTAAGTTCTTCTTTGATCTCCTGGTTGATCCACGCATTCTAAACAAGGTGGTCTTTAGCCTTCAGGTGTTTGAGTTCCAACCAAACTTTTCCTTGTGGTTGAGCTCCAGTTTCAAAGCATTGTGATCTGAGATATGCAGGGAATAATCTCAGTCTTTTGGTATCTGTGGAGTCCTGATTTGTGACCCAGTATATGGTCTATTCTGGAAAAGGTTCCATGTGCACTTGAGAAGAATGAGTATTCTGTTGTTTTAGGGTGGAATGTTCTGTATATATCTTTGAGGTCCATCTGGTCCAATGTGTCATTCAATGCTTTAGTTTCTTTATTGATTTTCTGCATGGATGATCTATCTATTACTGAGAGAGGCGTGTTAAGATCTCCTACTATCAATGTATTCATATCAATATGACTCTTTATCTTGATTAATAGTTTTCTTATGTAATTGGGTGCTCCCATATTGGGGGCATAGATATTTACAATTGTTAGATCATCTTGGTGGATAGTCCCTTTAAGAATGAGGTAGTGTCCTTCTGTATCTGTAACTACAGTCTTTAGTTTAAAATCTAATTTATCGGATATGAAAATCGCTACCCCAGTCTTTTGAGGCCCATTGGCATGAAAGATGCTTCTCCATCCCTTCACTTTCAATCTGGGTGTATCCTTAGGTTCTAATTGGGTCCCCTGTAGACAACATATGAATGGGTCCTGTCATATTATCTAATCTGCAACCCTGTGTCATTTTATGGGCGCATTTAGGCCATTCACATTGAGAGTGATTATTGATAGATACGTTTTTATTGACATCTATTACCTTTGAAGTCTTTCTTTCTGTAGATTGTCTCTATATTTCTGTTCAATGATATTCTTAGGATTTTTCCTGTTTTATAGAACCCCCCTTAATATTTCTTGCAGTGTCGGCTTGGTGGTCACATACTCTTTTAAGCCTTCCTGGTCTTGGAAGCTCTTTATCTCTCCATCCATTTTGAATGTCAGTCTTGCTGGATAAAGTATTCTTGGCTGCATGTTTTTCTCATTTAGTGCCCTGAATATATCTTGACAGCCCTTTCTGGCTTGCCAGTTGCTGTGGACAGATCTGACGTTACTCTGATGGGCTTTCCTCTGTACGTAAGGAGCTTCTTTGTCCTAGCTACCTTCAAGAGAGTTTCTCTAGAATTATAATTCCCATTCTTACTATCAGTTGTCTCGAGGTGTTTCGAGAATCTGAAACCTTGGGGGGGGGTACTGTTCTGCCTCTAGTACATGAGCGCTGGTTCCATTTGTGAGATTCAGAAAATTTTCATGGAGAACGTGTTCCACTATATCTTCTAGACTTCTTTCTCTCTCCTCCCCTTCAGTGATTTCAATAATTCTGATGTTGGAACGTTTCATGGCATCATTTATTTCCCTGATTCTGTTTTCGTGGCTTCTAAGCTGTTTGTTCCAGGCTTCCTCCTGATCCTTTCTCTCTATCTCTTTGTCCTCCAGATCACTAATTCTATCTTCTGTCTCAGTTACCCTAGTTTTTAGAGAATTTAGATTAGATTGGAACTCATTGAGAGCCTTGTGAACATCATCCCTGGTGGCTTTCCATTCTGCCCTAACATTGTGAACATCATTCCTGGTGGCTTTCATTTCTGCCCTATTCAATTCCATTTGGTCATCCATGGCTTTCTCCAACCTAGCTATTGCCTGGATAATTGTTAGCCTAAATTCCCTTTCCGACATAATGTCTATGTCGGTAGCCATTAGCTCTTTTGCAGAGGGCCCATCCTCTGAATTTTTCTTCTGCTGGGCATTCCTCCTCCTAGTCATTTTGGTGAGAGACGGCTGAATGCATGTAGCTGGATGTATCGACCTTGGTGCAATCAAGGTGCACCCTGAAACGCTTCTGAGCAATCAAGAGTCCCCACCCAAATGAAAGAAAAAAAGAAAGAGAGAAAGCAGAAAAAGGGAGAAAGAGAGAGAGAGAGAGAGAGAGAGAGACAGGAAAAAGAAAGAAGGATAAAAGAGAAGGCTCAGCCCAAATGGGCCCCAAGGTAAGGTTTGTGAAGTATACAAACAAAAAGAGACAAACAAAAAAGACTGATAAAAGTTTATGACAAGAGAAGAAAAACATATATACATACATATGTAGAAGCAAAACAAAGAAACAGACAAACAACAACAAAAAAAGGACCTCGTCAAAAAGAACCCCAAGTAGAAGATTTATATATTACCAGGACAAACACAAGTATACAAAAATACTGGCAGGAGAAAAAGATGGGAGAGTGGTTGTAAATTCCCAGTGTGGGCAAGGAAGTTTATTTTGATTCTTCCTGGATGTATCTTGATATCTTTTTTAAAGGACACAACTTTCCTAAGATAACAGGGGATTAAAAATTGGTTTACCTATAGGGGTAGCATTGATTGGGGAAAGGGGATTACCTTGAAGTTTAACTCTATGTGAATATTAGCAAATAAAAATAAAGAGAAGAATGATCTAAACTAAAGTAAAATTTAAAAAAAAATTAAAAAATAGAAAAGCAAAAGAAAAACATGGGTATATGTATCAAAAAGTTCAGGTTAAAAGGTTATTATGGAATTTGATGTACTGGACATCTCACTGTGATGGTAAATAGGCTAAAAAAAATCTATATAAAAAATAAAAAAGATTATAAAAAATTAAAAATGAACCAGAATAGCGGGAATGAATTAAGAATTAAATATTGTGGGACGCCTGGGTGGCTCAGTTGGTTGGACGACTGCCTTCGGCTCAGGTCATGATCCCGGAGACCCGGGATCGAGTCCCGCATCAGGCTCCCAGTTCCACGGGAAGTCTGCTTCTCCCTCTGACCTTCTCCTCACTCATGCTCTCTCACTGCCTCTCTCTCAAATAAATAAACAAAATCTTTAAAAAAAAAAAAGAATTAAACATTGTATCTATGAAGTACTAGTGATTGTTCTCCTCTCGGTTTTGGTCCCCCCCCCCCCCACTGGCTTTCTGGGGAAGGGGCCTGCCACGTGGGTTTTCAGGCAGTGTTTCCTGAGTTAAGTCCTCCCGCCCCCCTCAAGGGGGTGGGCTCTGAGGAAACCAGCCTTTCAGGCTTTTGTTCTCTGGAGGTTTTTATGTCTGTTCACTTGGCAGCTCCTGATGGTTCTTGGAGGTTTAGAGGAAAGCAAACTGCACCCAGACCTCCCTTCCAGAGAGAAGCCCCAGTCTGTTCCCCTCTGGGCTGCAGAGCAGGTTCCCAGCCACGGTCTCTGGGGACACCTGTGTGTCCTGCTTGTGCTCAAAACCACAAGCGGCAGCTGTCTGGGCAGCTTCAGACTGCCAGAGAGGCTCCAAGCAGCGATTTCACCCTGAGTTTTTCCCGCTGGCCCAGGCTGGGAGCGCTCAGACTTTCTGGGTCCGAGAGCTCCAGGCTGGCACCTGCGCGTGCCTCTCTCAGGGGAGGGGGTGGAGCGCATCTCAGGCTCTGCTAGCGCGGCGCTGTGCATGCGTGGGGACTGCAAAAAGGCTGTTTCTGCCCTTCGTGGGTCCCTGCCCCTCCCGCATGCCAAGTGCCCTTAGGAGGTCTCCTCGCGGCTCAGGGACCAAGACCTGGTTTCTCCGCTGCACTCTCTCTGGCTCAGCGCCAGGGGTGTCTGTCCTCAGTGCGGGACTTAAGCCCCTGTCCCTAACCGTTCCAATTCCCACAATTTCACTCCGCGATCCTTTGCTCTTTTTGAGTGCTTTCTAACAGACTCCAAGTTAATGCTGGTCCCCAGATGCAGGAGACTCTAGTATTGGGGTATTACTTTCCAATGGATCTCCTCTGGTGGCTCCCTCCCCCTTTTGTTTATCTTCTGATACCAGTCCGGCGTTCCCACTCTGCTTTACCTGCCCACTTGCGACTTCTGCCCCCGTAGAGATCCAGATGTGTAGAATTCTGATATCAGGGTGATTTCATGGGTGATAGGAGTTCCTCATTAGGTAATCAGCTCACTTTAGGGGACAGGTTGAAATGGCATCTCCTCCTAGTTCCCCGCCATCTTGTCCCCCCCTGAGGTGGTTTTCTTATTGTGGTTTTGATTTGTATTTCCCTGATGCTGAGTGATGTGGAGCACTTTTTCATGTGTCTGTTGGCCATCTGGATGTCTTCTTTGCAGAAATATCTGTTCATGTCTTTTGCCCATTTCTTGATTGGATTATTTGTTCTTTGCATGTTGAATTTGATACGTTCTTTATAGATTATGGAAACTAGCCCTTTATCTGATATGTCATTTGCAAATATCTTCTTTCATTCTGTCGGTTGTCTTTTGGTTTTGTTGACTGTTCCCTTTGATGTGCAAAAGCTTTTGATCTTGATGAAGTCCTAATAGTTCATTTTTGCCCTTGTTTCCCTTGCCTTTGGCGGTGTCTAGGAAGAAGTTGCTGCAGCTG
Organism: Mellivora capensis; assembly: GCA_004024625.1. Taxonomy (NCBI): domain Eukaryota; kingdom Metazoa; phylum Chordata; class Mammalia; order Carnivora; family Mustelidae; genus Mellivora; species Mellivora capensis. Next base: position 20,791 of record PISX010028110.1, read on the forward strand.
AGGTCTAAGAGGTTGCTGCCTGTGTTCTCCTTAAGGATTTTGATGGATTCCTTTCTCACATTGAGGTCCTTCATCCATTTTGAGTCTATTTTCATGTGGTGTCAGGAAATGGTCCAGTTTCATTTTTCTGCATGTGGCTGTCCAATTTTCCCAACACCATTTGTTGAAGAGGCATTTTTCCATTGGACATTCTTTCCTGCTTTGTCAAAGATTATGTGACCATAGAGTTGAGGGTCTATTTCTGGGCTCTCTATTCTGTTCCATTGATCTATATGTCTGTTTTTGTGCCAGTACCATACTGTCTTGATCATGACAGCTTTGTAATAGAGCTTGAAGTCTGGAATATAATGCCACCAACTTTGGCTTACTTTTTCAATATTCCTCTGGCTATTCGAGGTCTTTTCTGATTCCATACAAATTTTAGGATTATTTGTTCCATTTCTTTGAAAAAAATGGATGGGATTTTGATAGGGATTGCATTAAATGTGTAGATTGCTTTAGGTAGCATAACATTTTCACAATATTTGCTCTTCCAATCCAGGAGCATGGAACATTTTCCCGTTTCTTTGTGTTTTCCTCAATTTCTTTCATGAGTACTTTATAGTTTTCTGAGTATAGATTCTTTGCCTCTTTGGTTAGGTTTATTCCTAGGTATCTTAAGGTTCTGGGTGCAATTGTAAATGGCACTGACTCCTTAATTTCTCTTTCTTCTGTGTTATTGGTGTATAAAATTGCAACTAATTTCTGTGCATTGATTTTATATCCTGACACTTTACTGAATTCCTGTACAAGTTCTAGCAGATTTGGAGTGGAGTCTTTTGGTGTTTCCACATATAGTATCATATCGTCTGCAAAGAGTGAGAGTTTGACTTCTTCTTTGCTGATTTATGGGATGCCTTTAATTTCTTTTTGTTGTCTAATTGCTGAGTCTAGGACTTCTAGTACTATGTTGAATAGCAGTGGTGATAACGGACATCCCTGCCGTGTTTCTGACCTTAGCGGAAAAGCTCTCAGTTTTTCTCCATTGAGAATGATATTTGCGGTGGGTTTTTCATAGATGGCTTTGATAATATTGAGGTATGTGCCCTCTATCCCTACACTTTGAAGAGTTTTGATCAGGAAGGGATGCTGTACTTTGTCAAATGCTTTTTCAGCATCTATTGAGAGTATCATGTGGTTCTTGTTCTTTCTTTTATTAATGTGTTGTAT
>PISX010028111.1:0-21992 GCA_004024625.1 Mellivora capensis
GAAGGGAGTTGAGGGAAATTGGGGGGGAGATGAACCATGAGAGACTATGGACTCTGAAAAATAACCTGAGGGTTTTGAAGGGGCGGGGGGTGGGAGGTTGGGGGAGCCAGGTGGTGGGTATTGTGGAGGGCACGCATTGCATGGAGCACTGGGTGTGGTGTAAAACTATGTATGAATTCTGTTACGCTGAAAAGAAATTTTAAAAATAAATAAATAAATAAATAAATATAAAAATATATATATATATAAAAAAGTAGAAAATGTCAACCATATTTTAGGGAATTATCTTGAAAATGTTGGCTTTTTTGGTCGACTTCTTTTTAGGTCCAATGAGGCTGTCATTGCTTTTGCTGGCTAATAAGAAGCTTATTCAGGAGGAGAAAGGTCACTCCAGGTATTTTTATGGTTTCTGATGTTTGCATTATCAATATTATCTCTAATCCAGGTTTCTTTGCAAGAATCTTCTAAAGCCATTTACTCCTTTTGTGAAGCTTACATAGATACATGGTAAGCACTCAAAGTGATTTTGGTTGAATTGAGGAAAATCTGACAGATGATTCAGTCATCATTTCCTCCCATGAAGCCTTAAGATCTTATGGATCTCAAAGGATTGAGACCCACGATCTATGGGACCATCAGTGGTGGGAGCAGTCCTGTGGCCTCAATGGTATGAAATGGGAAGAGAGAAGATTCTGTTCCCCAGTTTGGGAGGATCAAATTTTTAATTCTCAGGGACTTCTCAGCCAAGAAGCATTTTCCTGGATACCATGTTATCTCTCGGAAGGAGTAAAAGCAGTCCCTGGGACTTAATTTCTTCACTTTCCCCCAGAGTGATATAGAAAGATGAACAGTCAAGATGCAAGCCCAGGCCTGCTGGAAATTCTGCTGGGAGAATCCCACCAGTTTCTTTCCCTGATACATAGGTGGGGGTCTGTTCCAAGCTGGCCCGGGGAGGAAGTGAAGTGAGTACAGAAACTGCATATGGGTTGGCAAATCTGCCATCACACAAAAAGGCATAGCCCTTTGGCAATCTTTGGGCATCAGTAGGATTGCATTTGGCTTCCCTTAACAGAAACCCATGCTGCCTACCCAAATGGGGCTTTGATTTTTGCCATATAATCGGAAGTCAGGAAGTAGGTAGTTGCAGGGATGCTGTCGCGAGAGTCACGAAGGACCTCAGATCCTTCTAGCTTCCTGCTCTGCTATCCTAGCATGGGCCTTCTTATTTTCAGGGTTGTGGGAATGGTTCCCTGCATTCCCAAGCATCTTCTCACTTCAGGCAGGAAGAAGGGGGAGGGGTGAGGCCAAAAAAAATGCAGTCTTCTCTTCTGGGGCCTTTGTCTTTTATTAAGGGATGGACAGGCTCCCCAAAGATGTTTCCCTCTACTTTATGGTGCAGCCCTCTGGGCATCTGCCAGTGAGTTGAGAAGCAACTGAGCCCATTAGTGCTCCCAAATAAAACTGTTGGTAAAGATGAGTGGGAGAATGGATTCTGAATACACAGGAGTGCCTGGGCTCTGTCATGAGTGAACCACCCAATTTCATACTGAATAGACTGATGCCTGCTTTTTCACTGTCCCCGTCTCAAAAAACTTGCATCATGCCCTGGGCAGTGTACTCCTTAGAACTATCACCAAGAACCCCCACACTGAGAGCAAGTCTTGCAGCGGGATCCCTGGGTGCCTCACCATGCCCCACGCCAGCCTGCGAGCCACACTTGAAGTCTTTCCATGGGGCTAGTAGGAGTTGGGTCACCTGGGCCCTTCGTTTACTATGGGTCTCCTCCCTGTCCTTGACCTACCTTGTGGGGACTTGAGGAGAACAGCTCCAATTCATAAATAACCAGAGCCATCTGTGAGCAGCAGCGCCAAGGCCGAGGCTTCCTGGCGAACCCACAGCGCCCACCCCTGCCGCTCAGCATGACTCCGGGTGGGCATGCTGCCCAGCAGCCCAGCGGCCCCAGAGGGCGGTGGATTTCAGCATCCCAGAGACTGTGTGTGGGAGGCATTCCCAGACAAGATGATCTGGGGGCTGGCAGGCGGGGGAGGCTCAGGGCTGGTGAGCGGGCTTTGCATGAAGCCGAGATTTCCTATAGCTCCTCAGTGAATTTGCCACTTCTGCTCCAAGCCTCTACCCTGGGTGATATCCACAAAGTCTGTAAATTTTGTTCAAACTGAGCTGCATTGATATTACGATGGTTTAAACCCTGCTTTAAGAAATGTGCTGTTCTCATGAAAGTAGTGTAACGTAGGTGTCTCTGGGCAGGCCCAGTCATCCCCTGTGTGGATGAAATAGGAGGTCGGAGGGGTAGAATTTGCATTTTTTCCCCTCATTTCCAAATAAACATATACTCACTGCAGAAAATTTAGAAGTATCATTCTCCCACTCTTCATTCCCACCATAACTCCAATTTTATTTAGGGTAGCCATGTGCCCTGGTAAAAGATGACATTTCTCAACCTTTCGGGCAATGAGCAAGTACAAATGGGCTGCGAGTGGAACTTAGATGGGTTTTCAGGAAGATTCACAAAGGAGGCAGGGGGGCAGGCAGGGCAGGCCCACAGGCCCTTTTGTTCTGTTCTGTTCCTCCTTTTCGAGCCTGGAATGTAGATGTGATGGCTAGAACTCCAGCAGCCATCTGGGTATTTAGAATCAACCCTCTGTGTTGAAGGTGGTGACACAGAAAACCAGAAGGAAACTGCAACCCTGATGACTTTGTCCAAGTGTCAAACAGCCCTGTCATCCCTGCCCCTGCACATCTTTTATGAGAAAATAAGCTCCTCTTAAGTCACTGTGGTCAGGTCTCTGTTAACAACAACTGAAAGTAATTCATAGCTGAACCAGTACCTGACACGGAGCGGGTATCTAGTAACAGTTTGGGGCAGCACATTTCTCTGGAAAGAGTTCTGGGTGATGAGAAGAGTGGGCCAAAGAATCCTGAGCCTGTTTTTTCACCAACTCCCTGAGTGACCAAGTTTGTGCTCTCTCTGGGCCTCAGTTTCTTTTCTGTGAAGTGTGAGGGTCAGGCTAAATGCTCTTCAAGAACGTCTTTAGGTTCTTATCCCTCTGAATCAATGAACTGGACAGACCCGGGTGCTCTTTTGGTTTTACATCTTGCTAATTTTTTAGCAGTAGGTACGGAATTTAGCCTCTCGGAGTCCGGATTCTTTTCATCTCAGCTGCCTAGCTTATCAGGCACACGGGCAATGTTTAGCACATGAATGAGGGAGGTAGGGACCACGCCCCCTGCCTGGGCCGCCTCCCCAGATGAAAGCAAGGATAAAACTAGATAACCCTGCCCAACACCATCCCAAGAGTAACTCAAATGCTTCCAGGACCGAAATGACCTGATCTCCCCCCGCCCCTCACAAGACTTGGGTTCTAGGTATCTGCCAGGACTGATCTCTACTCAGAATGGCCCTGCCACCTTCCTCCCCAAGCAGCTTCCAGACTGCTTCTTAGGTGGCCCAAGTCCATGGGCAAAGGAACAGAGAGAGAACCAAACCAGCCCTATGCCACCTGTGAGGAAGAAATAGAATCAGTCCCTCCCTGAATCAAGTTCCAGAAACAGCATCTTCCGTCTCCCGGCTGACCCCCTCCTGATGATGCCAAGGACTCCTGCCATCATTTGCCCTCAGGAGCGGAAACTGTGGCCATCCAAGAAACTCCTTGCTTCCCATTGGCCTGGAGATCTACCTGTGCCGCTGTTTCCTAACAGGAAGTTCAGTTGCCCTGGCACTCCATCTCCATAGCAACCCTTGCTTTTGAGACAGTGATGGAAATTGCTGGTGTGGGGAGGCCAGTCACAGAATACTGATTTGCGCGGTGTCTGTAACCACGACTGCATCTCAGTACCTTTCCAGATACCCAAGGAGCTAAAAATACATCTGGTTCTGTCTAGGGCTCTCCAACCAGGCTAAGCATCTTCAAGCGCATCTGAGCTGTGTCTGACCTGCTAATATTGGTTATCTTAAGCTACTGGGGCTCAGGGGGCCAGGGAACGGGGCACTGAATGCAAAATTACAGAGCGCAGGTCTGGCGGGGTCTGCTGGAGAGAAGGTAGAGAAGTAAAGGGGGTCTCCTGAGAGGAAACCGAGGAGTTCTAGGGCACAGCCAGCGAAGAGCCCTGACTCCCTGTGGAGCTCCAGTGAACTTGGTGGTCCAACTCATGATCTGAGCATTTGTCCATTTATTTGCTCATTCAACACACATGTATTAAGCCTCTACTCTGTTCCAGACTCTGTGCCCAGCACTGGGATTACAGGTGTGAATAAGAGAGGGCACACGTTCCCCACCCTCACCAGAGTTTATGGGATGTTTGAAACTGGGCTCATCCCTGAAAGGGCAAACATACTATGTGTATTTCTTGATATCTTCTCCATTGTGCAGTGAGCTTGCCAGCTCGAAGATTGTTTACTCATAACCTTGACAGTGTTTGCAGCACAAAATAGGTGATGGGATGGACCTGAGTGGCGTTGCTGACACAGCCTCCCTCACTGTAGGCCCCCCAGGGGCTCTGGCCAGCCCTGCAAAGTGAGTGCTCGGGCCGTGAGGTGCTGTATGCGGGATAGATAAAGTGACCGCTCCACCGACACCTATTAAAGCAGTTCTGCATCAAGTGACAGGTTGAATTACTTCCTAGTCTCCTTGGCAGGACTGGCAGCCAGCCCTCCCCCTACCCCACCTCTTTCTTCCCGGAATCGCTAAATGTCATTCAATTAATCCTGCATTTCCCAGAGCAGGAAGCTGTGCAGAGTTTAGAGCGAGATCTACGTGCCAGGGCTGTCCTCAAAAAGCGGGTACCACACAGTCCCGGTCCCGGCTCCTGCCCTGGCCTCCTCCCCAAGGCAAATGGGCTACAAGACAGATGGGGAGATGCTGCAGGGGCTTTGCAGGTCTGTGAAGATCCCACGAGGGATGCCTGGGGTCAGAAGAGGCCACCACTATGACCCTGACTGCCTTCCTGGGCTGCAGGGGCTCAGATCCTGTGGCTGGCTGGTTGCCTTGGAGCAGGGAAAAGGGGCTGGTCTCCTGGAAGCACCTCACCGCCTTCGGGCCATCTGGCTGAGTGAGAAAGAGGATGGCTCCACGCAACCCGATTCTCCTTTTTGGCAAAGCAGCTCCGGATCAGCCTGATGGGGCATCCACTGTCTGAGGGAGGCTTCTCTGCGTCTGGTTCCCTCCTGGAAGTCTGCGGGCACAACAGAACCTTGACTCCCTCTGCTCGGATTATTTCTTCCTTTGCCTGAGGCCCTCACTGCTCTCTGATTGCTTTTCTTTCCCTTCATCCTGGAGAAAGGATCCTGTGACTACCTGTCACATAGTCACGTAGTAGACCACCTGTCCCTGCTGGCAGCTCATGCAGGGCCTTGGAGCCAAACAGGCACTCCACAGACCCAAGACCCTGCTCCAACCCTTTGGGGGGCACGGGGACATCCTCTCTTGGACTGGAACGTCCCTGCCGAGTGCTGATCCTTTTCAGGGCTTCCCCTGAGATGTTTCTAACCACCCCTACTGTCTGCGTCGAGCTGCCCTCAGAGGCCCTCTGAAGACACCTTCAACACATGGGGCCCCAGCAGGGCCCTTTTCCCCCCCGCTCTGTAGAGGAGGAAATAGCAGAGAAAACCAGCTGCTCAGGGACACCATTCCATGAAACAGCCGAGCCTACATTCTAGCAAGCAGCTGGTCACCTGAGCTGGGACCAGCCCTTCTGAACCTATACAACCACCTCACAAGGTCTTCAGGAAGATTCAGCCCAACCATGGACACTCTAATGCTTTGAACAATAACATACAGATGTGTGATTTATTCAACACCTACTAGCAGGCTACACTGGCCCCAGGTGACTCAGAGCTGCCCCATCCCTTCCTGTATAGTGCTCCCTAGGTGCTCCTTCCTGTGGCCAGTCCTTAGATCACTGCCTGGAGCAGCCAGACAGCTCACCATCATGGGCTTGGTTTCTAAGACCCCCTGATGTGGGACACCCCCCATCCCCACCTTGGACCTATGCAGTTAGGAGAGGCAGCCTGGAGTGAGCAAGAGCCCCGAACTGGGGACAGAAAAACTAGCGTTAAATCTCCTCGTTTCCTTCACATGCACAACAGGATAGTGTACTGCCGACTCATCTCCCAGGTTTGATGTGAGAACCACTTGAGTTAATGTCATCCTCACGCTTTACAAATAATCATGAATGACCACGTTGTTTAAATACTTCCCTCTCTCTTGGGCAAATAATCCCAAACCCTTATCTTTCATTGGAGTTCAAATCCGGTCCCTCTTTCTGCTACACATTTTCACGTTCATGGCCTGTGGTGCTTAAAGCCCTCTAAAGCTGCTCTCTAAGCCAGGCTGGTCCCTTGTGCAGCGTGGGATACGGAGGTCCTGCAGGGACTCTGGCCAATCTCCTACCTCGCTGGTGCTCCCCCCTACCCTCTGGGTATGAGCAGCTATCACTCTGGATACCTGGCTATTCTCCATCACCTGTTACTGCCCCCCACCCCCGGCTGGCTCAGAGTAAGTATGGGTCTGATCATTGGGCTGGTGGGGCAAATGAAGGAGGGAGGGAAGGAATACTTGTGTTAAAGGTGTCACAAACAATTCCTCCCCTGGGGATGTGGTTTTCCTCAGGACATGAAATCTCTACCAACATTGAAATCTCTTCCTCCCCTTCCTTGGGCCAGCCACGCGGGCATATTTCTCTGAGAGGATAATTCCATCTCTTTCCCTGGGAGTTTCCAACCCCAAAATGGCTCAGACTTGCGCAGTGATGCCAAATATGGCACACAAATTATTCTGAGCAGCTCCCAGCCTGGCCTTACACGAATAGTGAAGTAGAAGAGGATAATTCTGGTTTTCTCTCCTTCGTGCCTGTCTTCCCTACTGTCATTGATCGAGTGAGTCACTCATTGATTCATTGATTCAAACTGTTCCCCAAGTGCCAGGCACTGGGAGGTTCGGGTGATGCGAAGGGACAGTGTGAACTGCGCCCCAGAGAGCACGTGGCCGGGAGGGGGTTCATACATAAACGGGTAACACAGAGGGCAGGGAGCCTAGTCGACAGAAGGGAGTCCAGGGAAGCTAGTGGGAGGGACCCATTCTGGGGTTGTAGCTGGGAAGATTTCTGGTGGACATAAGGCTGGAGCTGGGGCATGTGGGCTTTAGCCAGTAAATAAGGGAGGCCTGGGAATGTGGGAGGAGGAGGGGTAGGAGGCCAGGGAAAAGAGGAGCTTTGTCTGGGAACCGTCTGGAAGACAGTGTTTCATTGGACCCAGGGAAAGGCGAGGTGATGACCCATTCTTCTGTGATTCCTGCTAGGATGTTAATTGGTTTTTGGTTTTGTTTTGTTTTTTAGATTTTATTTATTTATTTGAGAGACAGTGGGAGAGGGAGAGCACAAGCAGGGGTAGGGGCAGAGGAAGAAGCAGACTCTCCACCGAGCAGGGAACCCCGGGGAGAACTAAGGATCCCAGGACCCTGGGATCGTGACCTGAGGTGAAGACAGATGCTTAACCACCCAGGAGCCCCTAAGATGTTAACTGTTAATTAAAGAAAGTGTTAGCCGCCAAAAGCTTTAAAACGTGGCCCCTCCTTTTGAAGACCGTATTTGTTTTCATTGCCTGCTGCCTGGGAAGAGCATGACCTTGGAATCAAGCCGACCTGGGTTCAAAACTTGACTCACAGTCACTATCTGTCACCTTGAACAAGTCATTTAGTTTCTTGAATCTTCACTTTTTATAAACTGGAGACAATAATCTTCATCCCACAGGGTTGTGATGTGGATTAAACAAGATGTCATGTGGAAAGGGCCTAGCTCAGGGCTGGTACCACACAGGTGCTCAGAAATGTTGCTTTTACCTCAGCAAATTAAACAAGTACTACCCTACGATCCAGCAATTCTACTTCTAGGTTTATACCCAGAAGAACTGAAAGTAGATCTCAAGGAAATATCTGTAGACCCATTATTCACAACAGGCAAAACATGGAAACAACCCAAATATTCATTAACGCATGATTGGATAAAAAAAAAATGTGACACGCACACCAGACATGATGCTAAGCTAATTACCAAAGGACAAATACTGCATGATGCCACTTCTGAGAGGTCCGCACAGTAGTCAAGTTCATAGAGACAGACAGCGGAACAGTGGTTGTCAGGGGCTGGGAGGGGGAGGGAAAGGAGGGCGTTGTTGTTTAATGGGCACAGGGATGATGGGAAAGTTCTGGAGATGGACAGTGGTGACGGATGGTACAACAATGTGAACGTACTTAATGCCCTCAAATGATACACTTAAATATAGTAAATTTTGTTATGTAATAAACATAATAAAAAATAAATAATAAAAAATTTTCATAATAAAAAAATGTTGCTGGGGTGCCTGGGTGGCTCAGTGGGTTAAAGCCTCTGCCTTTGGCTTGGGTCATGATCCCGAGGTCCTGGGATCGAGCCCCGTGTTGGGCTCTCTGCTCGGCGGGGAACCTGCTTCCTCATCTCTCTCTCTCTGCCTGCCTCTCTGCCTACTTGTGATCTCTGTCTGTCAAATATATAAATAAATAAATAAATAAATAAAATCTTTAAAAATAAATAAGTAAATAAATAAATCCCTACCAGACAAAAATCTACAAGTTAAGGGGTGCCTGTGTGGCTCAGTCAGTTAAGCATCTGCCTTCGGCTCAGGTCATGATCCCAGGGTTCTGGGATCGAGTCCTGCGTTAGGCTCCCTGCTCAGAGGGGAACCTGGTTCTCCATCTCCCTCTTCTGCAACCTCTGCTTGTCAGATAAAATTATAAAATCTAAAAATCTACAAGTTAACATGCAACTTGACAGTATGAGTTCTTTATTAGTAAAGGCAAATGACAAAGTCAAACAATGAGACACTCTTCTTCAACAGCAATGTCCCCTAGATCTATAACACGAGCCGTATGTGTGATTTAAATTTTTCCAGTAATCACATTAAAAAGTAAAACTGAACTGAAGAAATTAATGTTAATAATACATTTTGTTTGACCCAATGTGTCCTAAATATTGTCATTTGAACCTGTGGCATTTGCACTTAAATGTCAAGTGCTCAAAAGTCCTATGCTGATAGCAACAGTTCTAGAAAATTAAAAAGTCCTTGTGTAGGTCTATTAAACAAAGATTCACTATGACATTGCAGGTATACACAGTCATTCTTCTTTTTTTTTTTTTTTAAAGATTTTATTTATTTATTTGAGAGAGAGGCAGTGAGGGAGCATGAGCGAGGAGAAGGTCAGAGGGAGAAGCAGACTCCCTGTGGAGCTGGGAGCCTGATGCGGGACTCGATCCCGGGTCTCCGGGATCATAACCTGAGCCGAAGGCAGTCGTCCAACCAACTGAGCCACCCAGGCATCCCCACAGTCATTCTTCTGGCCTTATCAAAATTTTGGATAATTTTCCCTAATATATTTACTATCCTAGTATCTACATAGGTCCCTTGGCTGAGTTAGCAGAAGTACAGAAAAGGTGAGTTCAAGCTATGACTCTTTAAAAGGTGGCCAGGTAAATACGTTGTGTGAAGAAATGCTCTCATAAAGGTGTCTCAGGGGCTGGGAGGGCCCAGAGTTCTGCTGGTGGGCTGCGCGGATCAGGAAAGACTTCACCAAAGATGAGAGTAGTTTTCACAAGGTGGAGCGAGTGGGGGTCACTGTAAGGAAAGGGAAGAGTGTGACCAAAAGTAGGACGGGGTCCAAGTTGGAAGAACACTGCTACTTGGGTGTGTGGGGATGGAGGGTCAGGGACTGAGGCCTGATGGGCCAGATGGTCTTGGGCATCTCACTTTTATCTGACAGGGAACCATAGCAGGGTTTTCAAAAACGGGGGGACACGGCCAGACTTGTCTTTCAGGAAGATCCTTCAAGAAGGTGTTGGAATCTTCCAATTCTTTCCCCTCTCATTACCCCTGTGGTGAATAGGGATGACGTCGGCATCAAGGTTGGTAGCTAAAAATATTTCCTAGGCATCAAATTACAGATGCGATGCCCAGATTCAGAGCGAAGAAAGCACTGACAAAAAGGCCAAGGTGGCTTCCGAGGTCAGGACAGAGTTGAGATTCCTTCTGGGATCTAAGGAAGGGTGTAGATGGCTTTTATGGATTAATGGCTTAGTAGCTGATACCCTGGCAGCATTTGGGGCCAGGTGAGTATGAAGTAAGAGGAATCTCAGCTTGGCATTAACACAGCACTGGCCAAGTGATACAAGTAAGGGCACAGCCTTGGGTTATGTTTTGCATTTTTTTCCCAAAGAATTATTTATTTATTTTAGAGAGAGGGGGTAGGAAGAGGGGCAGAGGGAAAGAATCTCAAGCAGACTTTCTGCTGAGCACAGAGCCCAACACATGAGTCAATCTCAAGACCCTGAGATCACGACCCGAGTGGAAATCAAGTCAGGCACTCAGCTGACCAAGCCACCAGTTGCCCTGATCGCTATCGTCTGGATGGAGATAAGAGGTGGCTTTGATTTCTCTTGCCCTTTACAACTGAGAAGCTCAGAGTACTTGATGGGCATTCTCGGAGATGCTGGTCTCTTGTCTCGGCGAGAGGAGGCTCACACAAGGGCAAGAAAGCTGGAAGAGTCACAAATGGTACAAGGAACCAAGAGGAACTCCTGAATGTTCTGAAACACCCTCTTTGGTCCCCCAGTGCATCAGTGTCAGAGAAGAGGAAGCTAACTTGTTTTACTTCTAGTTCTACATGAAGTGCATAGAACAAGCCGCTCTAGTCCAAGAGCCTGCAGCCCAGAGGAAGGGGAGAGGCAGTGGAGGGAAGGGGAGAGTTCAGGATGGCTCTACATTCAATGTCTCTCTTGGTGGCATATGCAGTGAGGGTGGGGGTGGGGGTCGGAGAGTCTTAAATCAGCTTCCTTATGGCTGATGTGTTTCTAAGCATACAGTTTGGGAAGGCAATGGACACTGGGAGCCCATTTCCACTTGGGGTTTTATATGTAATCACCATATCCAGAACTAACCACCCAGTTGAAACAGGAAAATTCTTAGAGATAAGACTTCTCCCTTGCTTGTTGCCATGAGTTGATCTCCAACAGGGGCTTCATGGGAATGCCTTCTGATGAAAACTGGAGCCCAGAGCAGCAGAGGAAACAGAGTCAGAAGTTGGGGAGTGGACCCACACCTGCCAGCTCCCAGGCTCCTAAGCCTTCCTCTCTTCATCCTCCCCCAGGGCTAACCCCCCGGCCCCAGCGCCTCCTGGAGGGGCTGTGAGATGGCCTGTGTTCTTTCTCTCCAGTTTAGGTCTTCCTGAAAGATGCTCTAGTGGAGTCTACCTACTCAGTTTTGAAAGGTTCCTCAGTGTTCATCCAGGAAGGAAGAGAGAGAGGAAGGAAGGAAGTTAAGCTTTATGAAATATGTCAGGTACCGGGCTAAGCAGCCAGGACATGGGATCTTATTCAAGCCTTGGGAGAACCTGCTAAGAAGGGCAGTATTATCCCCAATTTGACAAAGGCAGCTGCTCAGCAAGCAAGTGGCCAAAGATAGTATAGCCAGTGGTAATCACAAAGCTAGAGCTCTGGCTCCCCGGTTCCTGTCCACATTCGTCCCAAGGAGAGCTGAGCTGAACTCCAGAGAAATCCATGATGGAGCAAAAGCCCCAGAGTGAGGAGGACTCCTCAGGCAGGCTAAAAGGTGTCTCCAGGGGTCACCTGGCTCCAGCTATTTTCATAGTATGCGCTGGCCCAACCTCTAACTTCCAGACTACTCCTCAGGGCATCTGAGGACAGCTTGGAATCTCTCCTGTGGGACATAACATTCAAACAGCTTTGGCAGCAACTTCAGGGGGCTCAAGGGCCCTGAAGACCCAAGAGTCTCCCTAGGAGCCTAGGTGGGAAGGAGAGCCAGGGTCTGGAAGGGTGGAGGGAGATGGAACAGCACTATGGGGGTGGGGCAGGGCGGGGGTGGGGAGCAGAGACTAGGGTGCCACTGACGGCCAGGGCAAGAGTCCTGTGGCAGAGCCCCAGGTGGGCAATGCCCCTCGGGGCATGAAGTGTGCTGGCATCAGGTGAGGCCACCAAAAGGCATCATGGAGCCCTGGGGTGCTAAGAGAGACAGGGTCCCCCAAGCCAGTCCTGGCCCATCCCAGAAGTGGGTTTTGTTTTAACAAGGGAAAGTGGTATCCCATGACACAGCTCAGAGTCCTAAGCCTCCATTCTGAGAGCGAGAGCGGATTAAGATTTCTTCCCCTGCAGCCAGATATGTCCACGGTTACAATAAAAATCCGGGAGCGGTCTTGGTCTCCGAGTAACTGAAGCCTCCCACTTGCCAAGGATGGGGTGGCGTCAGGCTAACCCAACCGGCAAGGCAGCCTGTTAAAAATAATGCTTACGTAAAGAAAACACCCTCAGAAAAAGAAGCCTGAGTAATCTGGGCGGGCTGGAATAAAGGCCTCCCGTTCTGACCTACCTCTGAGATGAAATGATCTATTTCTTCCTCGAATTGCTCCCCCAGTTCTGTTCATTCACGTGCTTGCTCAGCAGACACCCAAACAGTGTTTTGGGTTTGCCCAGCTGTTCTATTTCCAGCCTGTTGAGATCATTTTAGGTCCCACAGTCGGGGATCGGTCCCTCCTGCTTCTCCCTCCTGCCCTCCTGGCATTTTCTCACTCCTCCCACCATGCCTCCCCTCCCACTCCTCCATCTTCCACCCTTCCTCTCTGCCCCCCCACCTTTCCTCCCCCTCCCTCTCGCTCCCCCCCTTCCTTCTCCAGGATCCCTGCTCTCTGCCTCTCCTCTAGTGCTTTCTCTTGCCTACTCGCTCTTTGGCTCCCATTCCTCATAGCTTGCAGGTGTGTGTGGACAAGACTTGGGGGACAGGGGAGAGGGCAGGCAGCTTGGCGGGCTTCTCTCTGCCATCTCACTGCCTTGGGAAGGACGTACACGGGAGCTCCTGGGTCACCAAGAGGGAAATGGCCACCCCAGCTGGTCATCTCATGAGCATTCCCGACCCAGGGCCCCGCATCATGCTGGACCGTCTTCATCCCGTCATCCCACACTGAATGGCTCTAGCAAGGATTTCTGGAAGATGGTTTCTAGTCGGGCCTGCCAAGCCCTACTCCCCTGATTGTCTCTCTAAGTATAAATGGGGAACATGCCCAGAGCGCCATCCGCCTGGCTAAGTCTGGCCAGCTGCTTCGTGCCTTTCACCTCTGTTTATCCTCCCAGGGCCATCTCCAGGAGATGCCTCACTTCGCAGGCAGAGGGACAGCGCCCAGGGAGGTTAAGTCATTTACCCGGTGTCACACAGGTCACAAGCAGCAAAGCCGTGGGGGGAGGGCAAAATTCTGGGTGTGGGCAGTTAATGGATGAGAGCAGTGGCTCCAGAGCCGAGCGGGCCAGCTTCAACCCCTGGCTGCGTGTGACCACAGAGCCAGTGGCCAGGGGGGTGGGGGCCAGAGCCAGGCGGAATGGGTTTGGGTCAAAATCGGCATGGGCAATCTGTCTGTGAGATCTCTGTCAGGCTAAACTCTGTGGCTTGGTTCCTTATCGGTAAAACGGAAGTGATTAAAAGAGCCGTCACCTCCTGGGTCTCTTCTGAGGATTCATCCACACAGAAGGCTCCGAACAACACAAGGCCGGTTACCCACTCAGTGTGAGCTCTTACTATTTCCGGAGGCATCCACTTCCTCATTTAACCTTCATGCCTCCCTTGGATGAAGGTAGGAATGGTTGAATTCCCATTTCACAGATGTGGAAACTGAAGCCAAGCAATGACCTGGGACTGGCCCTGGCTCCTGTGGGAACAGTCATCACCAGTCTCTCTCTCTCTCTCTCTCTCTCTATGGCCCATGCCTACAGCAGGGATTTCGCCCAAATTGGCACTCAGAGAGTCGGAGAGGGCCGGAAGCTTCTAAAAGAATACTCTTGTGAAGACTGAGCAGGTGGAAGATGGAGAAGGGAAGAACCCGGGACGTAAGGCCTTAGCCATCCTAGGTAGACTCCAGTGACAGCCAGTCTGAAGCCATTAGCCCCAGGAGAGAAAGGCCCAGGTGGTCAGAGCCTGGGAAGCGGAAGGGAGTCAGGGCTATGGTTGGGGGCTCTGATGGCAGTAGGGGAGACTTGGTTGGCACATGGGGGTGGGGTGGAAAAGGGAGAGGCCCAGCATCCCAGGGAATTGTTCTGGACAAATTCTGAGACCAGGCATGGGCTAGAATGACAGGCGCATGAGGAAAGTCAGCAGCGGGGAGCTAATTCATTCCCTGTCTGCTCAGGCATTTATCATGGAGCTCCCAGCACTGAGCAGGGGCTGGAGATAAGAGCGTTAATAAATAAAACACCCATAAATGAGCAAACAGGTGACAAGCTATCCCGGTGCTAAGTACTACACTGGCAGGGGAAGGGTGTACAAGAAGAGTTTAAAGGAAGAGTCCAGGAACGGCTCTCTGAGAAGGTGACAGTTGAGTGGGCCTTGAGGGATGAATAAGTGTTTGCCAGGCAGAGGACTCAACACTGGAATATGGAAGGGAGACAAAAAGGAGAGAGAAGGTCTTCTAGACAGAGGCAGCTTCTACTGCATATCCTTCTGGTTTCACTTTTGCACTCCATTTTCTCTTTTATTAGTCAAAGGGAAGCCAGAACTACTTGTAGAACCTTGGCCTCTAATTTGATTCACATAAGGAGCTCCTGCTTTCTTCTCTGATCAAAACAAACAAACAAACAAACAGACAAAACCCCAAAAAACCTACCCTGCTTGGAACTCTCCAGACTCCCATATAATAGAGAAGGGGGCTCTTACTCCATAAGTTGAGAGGAAGTCTAGCAACCCTGCATCCTGGGAAATAAAATATGTGTGAACCCTAATTTATACTAGAGTGTGGATGACTGGCACAAGATGCTTTTTGATCCATAGGTGAGACCATGAAGAGAGGGCAAAGAGAACAGAAGGCCCCTGGAAGTGTGTGTTGAGATGCAGATAAAGGGGTGGCGTTTAGTGAGGGTAGAGAAAAACCCAGGAAGAGAGATGGAGGATTCTAGAAACCAACTTTCCAGTTCTGTGCAGAGAAATTAGCTAGTCACAGTCCAGTACACTGATGCCCAGAGGGAAAGTGGTACCACGGGGGCCTTCTTCCATACCCCCTACCCTCATTATCCTATCCCCAGGCTCCCCGGGAGCTGGTTGCCACCTCTAGGGGCGTCCTGAGAGAAATGAGGTCCCTAATCGATCTGCCAGGAGTACAAACAGTGTTGTCCCTCAGGGGAGGAGACAGTCCTGAGGCACGAGGTTGCGTGCAGCTGGGATACTGGGAAGGCGGCTAGTTCTGACTCCTGTATTTTGGTGCTGTGGGCTTCTCTAGTCCACGGGCCCCCAGGCTGGCCATCTAGTGGCCTAGGAAGGGTGAGGATCCTACGGCAGCTTCTCCGCACTGAGAGAGTGGTGGCAGCGAAGACTACACTCTCTCTCCATAGCAACCTGCAGCCGCCCCCCCAAGGGAGGGTCACCATGGCAACAGCTAGTCCAGGAACAGCTCCTTTGGGCCTCCTGGGCCTCCTGGGCTCACCCTTGGTCTTCCCAACGGGCAGCTGGCTGGGCCTGGGCCAGGTGGGACACCTTCTCTCTGAGCCCCTCTCGGGTGAGGTCTGAGGGCATGGAGAAAAAGCCCGTTTTTGTGTGTTTCTCTTGGTTATATGATTTGAACATTTGATCACTGATCATTGAATTTGAAGCAACTGTCCTTGGACCTGGGGCCTACAGGTGAGAAACTGGAGGGCTGGGGGAGGTGGTGAGGGGTTCTCTAGGGATATTCAGAATGGAGTTGCCCCCGGGTAAGGAATCCCAGGCTCTGGTCCCTACAGAGGTCCCCTCAGGGGTAGTCATACCCCAGTGGCCCCAAGCTCTTGAGCTGAAGGCTCAGAATGTCCCTGGAGGAACACTGCTGTCCCACCCAGGGACCTGAGCTGGACCAGGAGGTTCAGAGTTCCAGAAAGAGCGCATGCCGGGAGGCAGACTGGCTGGAGGGCCATGCTGGTCCACGAAATTTGTGTTCTTTCCCAACCACACCCAACCTCTGTCCCCTCCAGCCTTGTCTTTCCCCTCTTCATCACGCCTTCATACCTCCTGCCTCCCTCACTTCCTTCCTTCACTCCCCCGTTCCAGAGGGAGCACTTACCATGCAAGGTGTGCCCCCCCTCCCCAGGGGAGCCAAGGTGAATGAGCTCCCTCAGGTAGCTCACTGGTAAGGGAGGGGGTTTGCACAAATTCCCCAAACTGCAGGTGGAAGCCAAGTTCCAGAAGGGAGAGCAGGAAGAGCTCTGAGCGCTCTCTTCTCAGCCTCCCTCTCTCTCAGCCCTCCTCATTATTCTGACAGTTTCTCAGGCAGGAAATGCATAATGTAAAGAGAAGAGCTTTCACGTTCCTCCCCAAGGACTCCCAGGAATGCCCTAGAAGGGAGGTGCAGAAGCCAGCTGGAAACAGCTTGGAGGAAAAGGAGAGGGTGTAGTTCGGCAGCTGCTCATGGCCCGGCCAGGTCTGCCCGTTCATTCATTCATATAATATTTATGGAGCCCCTAGCACTGTGCTGGGCCCCAGGTACTTACAGGGAGGCAGGCAACAGGCAAATAGGTCGTTCCAAAGCGTGCTAAGCCCCTGGGAGAAAAGGAGCCTGCTACAGTGGTAGGAGACAGCACCGGGCACTGGAGGGGGCCACTAAGAAGTGACATTTAAAGCCAGAGCAGAGGGATGAGAACTTAGCCTGGCAAAAGGAGTCTGGTAAGGTGGGCACAGTATTCCATTAAAGCTGGAAGAGATGGTGCATGTAAGAAAGGCTCAGCGGCTAAAAGGCGGAGAGGCCTGGGTGACAGGGCAGAGGCTGGGAGGGGCCTGAGGAGGCACAGGCCCTTGAGGTCCCTCCCCACCCTTACCTTGACAGAGTTCAGATTTTATTCAGATGCAGTGGGACCATGAAAGCCACAGAGGGTTTAAGCCGCGGGGAAGGGATCCCCGTGTCCAATTTAAGAAGCCCTATCTGGCTGCTGGGAAGAGACGGGCTTATAGGAAGGCAGCTGGGAGCCAGCGAGGAAGAGTGAGAGATGGAGGGCTTGTGAGGTGTATTTCAGAGGGAGGAACGATGGGACTATAAGGGGTTGGCATGAGGGTGGGAGAGATCTTTACTGGTCTTTCGTGACACTGGAACATGAGCCCCCTGAGGGCAGGGTCCTGCTGCCCTGGTTCCCTGCACGTGCCCCAGGATGTGGTATGGGCCTTTGGCAAAGATTTAATGTGTGGTGAGTGAGTGAGTGAATTCAGGTTCGAGAGGGAAGGGTTAACAATGACACCCCAGTTTCTGGCTCAGACTGGGGAGGTGGGGAGCTTGTGGTAGCACACGGAGGGGAGAGCCGTGAACTCAGAGCCCAGTGTCGGGTGGGCGAGAGGGGGCCTGAGCGGGCAGGGTGAGTGTGTGGAGAGTAGGAAGGGGAGGGCTGCTGATGTGCACCCAACATGGGCCGGGAATAGAGAAAAAGCTCACTGTGTGTCTGTCCAGTGAATAAATAGAGTTGAGCGTTCTGGGCCCGACCTACCAACGTGGCCATTGCCAGGTCCTGGAAGGTGTTTCAGACTGTAAGTGTGGACAAGATAGATCACCTAGGGGAGAGTGAGTAGAGAGAGAAAGGAAGGGACTTCCTCTGACCAGCCCCTCTCCCCACACCAGGAATTGCTGAGGTAGGGAAGCCGGGACCCTAACTCAGCAAAAAGCAGAGCCCCGGAGTTTGGGGAGCCTCTTAGGGAATAGCCCTGAAGGCAGGTAAATATGGTGCCCGGGGGTGAGGGTGGGGGTAGGGTAACAGGCTGGTCCCTCAGCCCCATGAGGAAAGGAGAAGCTTCCAGCACCAATAGCCGAAGGCATCTGACCCCTCTGACCTGGAGACCCAACAGCTCTCCTCCTGTCTCCCTCTCCTCAGCCCATGATGCTATGGTCAGGCCCAGCTGAGGCTCCCCAGGAGAGAGCAGGTCCCAGCGTCCCTGGCAGCTCTTGTAGCCTTTAGAGAAATGCCGTCCGGGGCTCAGGTGTGGGGCTCAGGTGTGGTGACCACAGCCCCAAGTGACTGGGCCAGTTCATGGGCCACCTGTTATGTCGATCCCACAAAAGCCCAGAGCCTGGCAAGGAAGGTAGGTGCTCATGGTGATGAGACTGTCAGAGCCCCAGGAGGCTATAGGGGTAGGGACTGGCTACACATCATCAACCCGAGCCCAGGGTGTCAACCAAGTCATCGGCTCAGATGCCCCACAAATGCCAGTCTCTGCCCTGGCAGGCAGCCATGATTGGCTGGAAAGAGGCAAACAGAGAGTCTACCAGGGAGTTCCCCACCAGAGTAAAGGGCTGGGAGGAAAATCATGCTGGGAGAGGAGTTCATCTGGGTCCTGTTAGGAAGACCTGGGCTCCAGACCTGCCTGCCCCACTATGGAGCTGCAGGGTGCCACCCCCAAGCCCCCAGGCACAACGTGTGAGAACCGGAAGAGGTCTTCTAATTCAACCTTCCACGCCCAGCAGATATTCTTCCCACGAACCCTGGCACGTAACCACCCAGGATCTCTCCAGACATTTCCAGAGACGGGGACCTCATACCGACAGGGCAGGCCATGCCTATTTGGCAGTTGTTAGAAAGCTTCCCTTTTTCTCAAGGTCTGGAAGGACCCAATTGCCAGTGTCACCAATTAACAGTGTCACCTCCAAGGAGGAGCGTAGGACTATGGGAGGGGGACGGGGCCTTCCTTCCCTGTTGATTTGGTACGGGGTGCTTTTAATATAGTGCGTGAAATTTGTTAATAGCAAGGAAAACAAAAAGTCAGGTTCTTCTTTATTTGACCCTGATCTGTCCTCCTAACATTTCCACCTTTTGGTCCTAGGTCTGCTATCTGGGATCAGAAAAAAGCTAAACCCGCTTCCCACTTGAATAGGAATCCCATTTCTTCTCCAGGCGAAGCCACTCCTGCTGTTACTTGGTCTCCAGATCAGACCTCATCCCAGTCAGCCCCTTCTGAGCCTCAGACAATAAAACTCAGTGGATTGCAGAGGAAGGAACCAATTCTGAGTTGGGAGTCATGCTAATTAATTAATGACATCCCCTTTTATGAGTGTATGTTGGGGGAGAGGGGGGTACCACCAGATCCCTCTTCCTCAGTCCTTGGTTATCTATAAAAGGGGCAAACAATACCTTTGCTATCAGAATCAATTGAGATGAAAGAAATGAAAAACATTAAAAGCGCAAATCCCTACCTACCCTTGGGGTTCTGACTTAGAAGCCCCATTCCTTTTAAAAA
This sequence comes from Mellivora capensis, assembly GCA_004024625.1. Taxonomy (NCBI): domain Eukaryota; kingdom Metazoa; phylum Chordata; class Mammalia; order Carnivora; family Mustelidae; genus Mellivora; species Mellivora capensis. The sequence continues at coordinate 19,274 of PISX010028111.1, forward strand.
GCAGCGAAGCCTTGGACTCATGGAGACAGACGGCTTGGGTTCGAATCCCAGCTCTGCCACTTCTCAGCTGTGTGACCTTGGAGAAATGAACCCACGTACTGTGCCGCAGTTTTCTCCATGAAACAAGAATGAGGATGCCAATCTCGGAATGCGTATTTAAGAGCATTGGATGTATCGGCCAACATTCCTTAAGTGTTAGCTGTCTGGTGTTATGACCCCTACTCTGCCTTCTGCACACAGAGAGAAGGGCTTTACCGAAATGAGGTTAATCTGTAGCACTTACTTGGAAGGAGAGGCCGTAAACCAAACTAGGGAGGTAACTGGGGTCAGTTGTTCCACAACACTCCCCTTGCCCCCAATATCTGTGGGCAACGGTTCTATGCTGGGCACTGTACCCACGGCCTTAGAGGCGATTTCCCGGAGCGCTGGCAACAGCTCAGTGAGGTGGGTGCTCTCCTCACTCCCATTCCATGGATGAGGAAACAAAGGTTCACATGGGTTAACTGACTTGCCTCAGGTCACACAGCTAGGAAGTCACAAAGCCAGGACTCCTGAGTCTGGATTAAAGTCCTGGAGCCAGGGGCGCCTGGGTGGCTCAGTGGGTTAAGCCTCTGCCTTCGGCTCAGGTCATGATCTCGGGGTCCTGGGATCGAGTCCCGCATCGGGCTCTCTGCTCAGCAGGGAGCCTGCTTCCTCCTCTCTCTTAACGTCAGTCTTGGAGACCTATGTCCTGTCCTCTTGACCAGCTCGGTAATTTGGGCTCAGGCACCGCTTTTTGAGGAAGCCACTGCCTTTCTTCCCTAACCGCACTGCCCGCTGTTTCTGTGAGGTGAGGCAGAGGGCTGGTCTGTTCTCTCCCTGAACTCTCTGCCCCTGCACACCGCCCCTCTCCCCTCCAGAAGTCCGTCATGAGACGGTTACCAGGGACCCCAGCTGCATCTCCTGGGGTCCCCTCAGGGCCACCCTGGCAGCTGGTACCCCTGGACTGTTTGCTGGCCCTTGTACCCTGACCATAAAATGGTTCCACTCATCCACAAAAAAACACAAGAAAACAGCCATTTTGGACGTGGGCCCTGATGCGTAATATCATTACGGAGCCAGCAGTGCATCCCGGGCCATTATCGCCCGGCCAGGCTTCTCTGAGGCGAGCCTGGCTGCAAATGGCTTTCTCCGGTCTGGGGGGGGGGGGGGCTGCAGCCCCCACTCGCTCTCCATGGCCGGAGGAGAACTTATCTTTAATTGACAACTGGCTGCCTGCCATCGTTTTGCCTCAGCTGGCTCTGGCTCCAAGCCCGATTTCCTCTCCCACTTCAGGAGCAGGCTTCCCCTCACTTCTTCCGTCCCCTCGGCTCTGCCTCCCTCGCCGCTGCCCCCTGTGACCGGACATGGAGGAGAGCTCTGAAGTCTGTGGGCAAAGGCCTGAGAGCTACAGCAAGGGGTAAGGAGGGGACTAACAACTTGCCGGGCACCCATCGTATGTCATGTGCACACCGAGGGCCCCAGGCCAGATCTCGATACTCATGGTGTCTGAAATGGGGGCTGTTGTGATTCCCGTTCTCTCCAGGCCAGGAAACGGAGGCTCGGTGAGCCGCCCCCAAGTTAGCCAGCGAGCATGTGGCGAGCTTTGAATCCAGACGTTGAACTGAGGCCCTGGGCCTCTCGCTTCTGCCTGGAGTAAGAGAGGGTGAGGCGGACGGACATATGTCCCCAGATGTGGCTGCATGGCTTCCAGAGCCCAGTGCCAAATGAACACGCAGGGCCCCCTCTGCTGTGATTTCAAGACGGTGACAGCTGAGCGTGAAGCTGCACGTCTGGGAGTCGGCCCCGCAGGTGCCCCGACCTGAGTGAGTGGGGAAACACTTGGGAGGGGCCGTGTGTCACCATTACATACCACGACCCCCATCCTCTCTGGGCCCAGGATTTGGTCACTCCCCACCCCTCAGTAGTCCCAGATGTGCCGTCACTCCCCTGTTGGCCTCAGTTCGACAGCCACTCAGTTGTCACCGTGCCTTGGGCATCCCCAGGGCCTTGGCGCACATAGAATTAGCACAATTGCAGGGAGGAGCCCCTCCCCCACAGAAACAAGCAGGAATACAGGGGGACTCCTTCCAAACCCCTCCGTCCTTCTGGGCTGTGGTGGGGCTCAGGAGGCACCAGCGGAGACCAGAACGCTGGGGGGTGGGGGGGCTGGGTCTTCCTTTCCCAACCCCAGGCAATCCTTTTTCCTCTCTGAGCATTCAGGTCTAGCTCTGAGTACAGGTGTGGCGAGGTAGCAATGATTCCTGGTGGGGGCGGGGGCTGCCAATGATAGGAGTGTGCTGCATTTCCCAGGTGTCGGAATAGAAGCCCAGGATGTCCCCGCAGACACAGAGCCAGAAAGGAGAGGCAGAGGCAGTCACTCACGGCAGGAGCAGCAGGACGCTCCAGATGTTTTTATTGGGGCTCGAGCACGGCATGACAGAGGGGGACATCCAGACAGGGCAGCAGGGCCCAGCCTCGGCATGCCTCAGACACACACACGATGGGACAGCTCTAGAAAAGGACTGACCAACACTAGGAAGGGACAGGGCGGGAGGTGGGGGGCGTGGAGTGGGGAGGGAGGGCCGCGGGAGGGGCAGAGGCCAAGGTCGAAGGGGTCACCCGGCCTCTGCTATTGCACGGTCCTCTGGCCACCGGCCAGGAAGTACAGTATTGCAACTGGTCTCCACTCGCCCGAGGC
>PISX010028112.1:0-22058 GCA_004024625.1 Mellivora capensis
AACATAATCCATTATACTCCAACATAAACATAAAGTAAACATTACTTTTCTAAATCACACCTTTTGCACTTTTTACCATTACCAATCTGTGAACTTTAGAATTAATTAGCACTTAGAAATCACAGCAAATTTTTCTTCATCTAAAAATAGTCAAGACTAGCAGGAAAACAATTGTGTCAAACAAGAGGACTTTTTCCATATAAAGATATGTTGATTGGTAGTTGATTTTATCATCTTTTCTTTCTTATATCTCATTAAATTGGACTCAAAATACAGTATTTCAAATTAACCTAACCAGAATGGGTTGCCCATATTTCACCATATAACACCCACATATAGGATAAAATTAAGGCCCATTAATAGTAACAACCTATATTTACTGACTTTGCCCCAAGCTACAACTTTGGGATCCCCAGATTCTCTCAAAGTCCCTCCAGTTTTACCTGGGAGTCTCCAGGAGCAAATCTATTGTCTCCACTATCTGCAAAGGAGAAGCCACAGACACTGCTATATCTGCAGGATCCAGTCTTAGTGATGCTAAATGTGTAGAGCTTTCTGGAAATTTCTATGTGCCAAAGCCATGCTGTGTTCCCTCCAGAAAAGGGAGAATGCATCTTTTCCTTTTTGACTTTGTGCCCAGAGACCAAAGTAGAGCTGCTTGGTGTCCTCATGTCTCAGAGACTGTGGACACTACAATTCTCAATTCCTATTTATGCAAGACTTATGTGACCCTGGACCAGAGCTGAGAGGCTGACAAGGTGAGACTCATGAAATCAGGTCCCTTTTGATCCCTGAGGTTAGGCCAAATCTTCCCTTCCTGACCTTCTCTTCTTAGGCATGAATTCTTTCCCAGGAGGCTTCATTTAGTCATATAAATAGACGACTGGAGGGCCCATGCCCCACTCCACCCACTGCACACCCCAACCCAGCAAGCTACAAATGTTTTACACATGTTTGAATCCTAGAAAAAATACAGCTTAGACTATAATGAGGTTCCCCCAGTATTCTCAGAAAAAAAAAAAAAAACCCTAATGTAAATTTGGGAGCCATCCTTACTTATTGTTATATACCCTGTGTAAGATAAAAGACTAAAAATGGTCTTGCAAATTGAGATCACAGAAGATAAAATGAGCTTTTCACAATCACTTGGAGAAATTCTTTTGCTTATATTATTTAGTGCACCAGGGCAAGGTATATTTACCTATTTATAGATGTTCTCTTAAAAGATGGACCTCAAGAGAGGGAGGATTGCTACATATAGTGCAAAAATCCAAGTCACTTAAGTTAGTATTAGAGGACAAAATAACACATAATCGCCCAGTACTCAAACAGAAATAGAATGAACAGCTTTGAATGGCACAAATATTTACTGTTCCTTTTCCCTCTTTCTTTATAACACCAAAAATCAAGAGTTGTCTTTTCTCTAAAACTGGATGGCTTTATACTGACATTATCTTTTTTTTCTACAGTATACTCTATACGTCTCTTTATTTGCGGAAATTTACTATTCTTCTGCTAGAAAAATTCATATTGAAATCTGTGCAATTTAGGATTTTTTTTTTTTTTGCAATTTAGGATTTTTGACACGTGCTTTGCCCCACTGACATTGGGAAAACTGACAAAGATTATACTCTACATTAACAAACTAAAAAAATTATAATCTTATAAATAGATGCATGTAAGAAAATCCATTCTTGATACAAGTTTCAGCAACATAAGGAGAGAAATTTCTCAAACTGCTAAGAAACATCTATGAGAAACCTATTGCTAATATCATACCTAATGAAAGAATACTTTCTCCTTAACGAAGGGAAGGGTACCCATTTTCAGCTCTTCAATCCAACATTATATTGAGGATACTAACCCATGAAAAGGGCAAGAAAAAGATATTTTAAATCCTCTATACTGGAAAAAAAACTATCTTTATTCAGAGATATCAATCATTTATGTAGAAAATCCTATGGAACAAAATAAAGGCTATTAAAACTAATAAGTGAGTTTGGCAAGGTTGTGGATATAAGATTGACATAGAAAAAAATCACTTTTGGGGGCACCTGGGTGGCACAGTCCATTAAGTGTTTGCTTTTGGCTCAGGTGATGATGCTGGGACCCTGGGATCGAGCCCCTGCATCAGGCTCCCTTCTCAGTGGGGAGTGTGTTTCTCCCTCTCCCTCTGTGTGTGCACACACTCTATCTCTCTAAAATAAACAAAAATTTTTTAAACATCACTTTTATTTCTATACTCCAGCAATAATCAGAAATTAAAATTGAAAAAGAAATACCATTTATAATAACATAAACATAAAAAATATTTTGGAGATAAATCTGGCAAAAGATGTGCAAGACTTGGACATTGAAAACTATAGAACACAGTCAGAGAAATTAAGAAAGACCTAAATAAATTGAGAAATATACATGTTCATAGGTTGAAAAACTCAATATTGTTAAAATTTCTGTTTTCCCCAGGTTGATCTATAGATTCAACACAAATCCAGTCAAAAAAGGAGATTTTGTGTAGAATTAACAAGGTTCTAAAACTCATATGGAAAAGCCAAAATACTTAAAATAGCTAAAATAACTTTGAAAAAGTTGGAGAACTAGTATCATATTTTAATATTTATGATAAAGCTACAGATATCAAGACAGTAATACTGATGTAAAGATACAAATAGATCAATAGTACAGAATTGGGATTCCAAAAGTAGACCTAGACATATAGGAACATGTGACTTTCTAAAAAAATATTTTACTTATTTATTTGAGAGAAAGAGAAAGTGAGAGACAGAGCAAAGCAGAGGGGGAGGGGCAGAGGGAGAAGGTGAAGCATACTCCCCACTAGGCAGTGAGCCTGATGAGGGGCTCAGTCCTAGGACCCTGGGATCATGACCTGAGCTGAAGGCAGATGCTTAACTGACTGAGCCACCCAGGCACACTGGCATGTGACTTTTTTAACAGATGTGCTCAGGCAATTCAATGAGAAAGGACAGTCTTTTCAATAAATGGTGCTAGAATAATTGGGTCAATATATTAACAAATTGAACTTCGATCCATATCTCATATCATATATACAAATTACTTAACTTTTTTTGTTTTAATTCCAATTTAGTGTACAAACAGTGTTATGTTAGTTTCAGGTGTACAATACAGTGATTCAACAGTTCCTTATATTTACTCAGTGCGAATCAGGATAAGTATACTCTTAATCTCCTTCAGTTCTTTCACCCATCTCCCCATCCATCTCCCCTCTGCTAACCATCTGTTCTCTATAATTAAGAATCTGTTTTTTGAATGAACTATTGGGACTTCATCAAGATCAAAAGCTTTTGCACAGCAAAGGAAACAGGTAACAAAACCAAAAGACAACTGACAGAATGGGAGAAGATACTTGCAAATGACATATCAGATAAAGGGCTAGTATCCAAAATCTATAAAGAACTTCTCTAACTCAACACCCAAAGAACAAATAATCCAATCAAGAATGGGCAGAGGGCATGAACAGACATTTCTGCAAAGAAGACATCCAGATGGCCAACAGACACATGAAAAAATGTCCCAAAATCTATAAAGAACTTCTCTAACTCAACACCCAAAGAACAAATAATCCAATCAAGAATGGGCAGAGGGCATGAACAGACATTTCTGCAAAGAAGACATCCAGATGGCCAACAGACACATGAAAAAATGTCCCACATCACTTGGCGTCAGGGAAATACAAATCAAAACCACAATTAGATACCACCTCACACCAGTCAGAATGGCCAAAATTAACAAGTCAGGAAATGACAGATGTGGTGAGGATGCAGAGAAAGGGGACCCCTCCTACACTGTTGGTGGGAATGCAAGCTGGTGCAACCGCTCTGGAAAACAGCATGGAGGTTCCTTAAAAAGTTGAAAATAGAGCTACCCTATGACCCAGCAATCACAGTACTAGGTACTTACCCTAAAGATACAAATGTAGTGATCCAAAGGGGCACATGCACCCAAATGTTTATAGCAGCAATGTCCACCTTTTAGCCAAAGTATGGAAAGAACCTAGATGTCCATCAACAGATGAATGGATAAAGAAAAGGTGGTATATATATATACAATGGAATACTATGCAGCCATCAAAAGAAATGAAATTTTGCCATTTGCAACAACATGGATGGAACTAGAGGGTATCATGCTGAGCAAAATAAGTCAATCAGAGAAAGACAATTATCATATGATCTCCATGATATGAGGAAGTTGAGATGCAATGTGGGGGGTTTGGTGGGTAGGGAAGGAAAAAATGAAACAAGATGGGACTGGGGAGGGAGGCAAACCATGAGACTCTTAATGTCACAAAACAAACTGAGGGTTTTTGGGGGGAGGGGGAGAGGGAGAGGGTGGTGGGGTTATGGACATTGGGGAAGGTATGTGCTATGGTTAGTGTTGTGAAGTGTGTAAACCTGGCAATTTACAGACCCGTACCCCTGGGGCTAATAATACATTATATGTTAATTTTTTAAAAAAAGAATCCGTTTTTTGGGTTTTCTCCTTTTTTCCCCCTTTGTTTGCTGTTTTACTTCTTAAATTCCACATATAAATGAAATCATATGGTATTTGACTTTCCCTGCTGGCTTATTTCACTTAGCATTATACTCCCTAGATCCATCCACGTTGTTGCAAATGGCAACACTTTTTATGACTGAATAATATTCCATTGTCTATATCTTCATTATTCATCTTTTTCATTCACTTCTTGATTGACGCTCAGGCTGCTTCCATAGTTTGGCTATTGTAAATATTGCTGCAATAAACATGGCACGCATTGCATGGAGCACTGGGTGTGGTGTAAAACTATGAATTCTGTTATGCTGAAAAGAAATAAAAAAATAATAAATTTAAAAAAAAACATGGTAAGATATCTCTTCACTCTTGTCAGAAGGGCTAAAATAAAAAAACTAAAGAAACAAGTGTTGGTGAGGAAATGGGGAAAAAGGAACCCTCATGCATTGTTGGTGGGAATGCAGACTGGTGCAGTCACTGTGGAAGACAGTATGGAGGTTTTTCAAAAAGTTAAAAATAGAATTACCATATGATTCTGTAATGCCACTGCTGGATTTTTACTCAAAGAAGACAAAAAACACTAATTTGAAGGCATATATGCACCCCTGTTTTTTTAAACAAATTACTTTTAAATGCACCAAAGACCTAAATGTAAAATTTATAGCTATAAAACATCTAGACAAAACCATAGGAGAAAATACTTGGTTCCTTGGCTTAGGCAAAAATTTCTTAGCTATAGCACCAAAAATACAATTAATAAAAGAAAAAAAATAAATTGGCTTTGTCAATTTTTTAAACTTCTGCTATTAGGCACAGCTAAGAAAAAAAAGCCTCATACTTGGAGAAAACATGAAGAGTGCATTTTTTAAGGCCTCAAAATTCAATAGTAAAAAACAAATAATATAATCATCTTAAATTGATCAGAATATTTGAGCTGATGCTTCACTAAAGAAGATACATGAAAAAATGCTCAACATTTAGTCATTAGAGAAGTGCAAATTAAAACCACAGTGAGATGCCACTACACAGCTATTAGGATGCCTAAAATTAAGAAGGCTGACTATACCACTAATGTAACATTGTGTGTCAAATATGCTCAAATATTGCAAGGATGTGGATGGAGCTGGAATGTATTATGCTAAACAAAATAAGTCAGTCAGAGAAAAACAAATACAGTATGATTTCACTCACATTCAATTAAGATATTTAAGAAATGAAACAGATGGACATAGGGTGGGGGAAGAGGGAGCCAAACCATAAAACAGACTCTTAACTATAGAGAATAAACTGAGGGTCGATGGAGGGAGGCAGGCAGGGGATGGGCTAAATTGGTGAGGGGTATTAAGGAGGGTGCTTATTGTGATGAGTGATAAGCATTGGATGTTGTATGTAAGTGATGAATCATTAAATTCTCCCGAAACTAATATTACACTATATGTTAACTAACGGGAATTTAAATTAAAAACCTGAAACAAACAATTTTTCAAAATTTTTAAGTGATGAAAAAACTTAAAAAAAAGACTAACTATACCAAATATTGGCAAGAACATGGAGCACCTACAACTCTTTTTCAATGCTAATGGGAATGTAAAATAATAGAATTATCTTGGAAAAGAGTTGGCAGTTTTTGAAAAGTTTTAAGTATAGACCTAACATATGGTCTCATCATTTATACCTATATATTGCCTACAGAAATGAAAGTACATGTCCATACAAAGATTTATATAGGAAAGTTCACAGTGGCTTTATTATAATGACCTAAACTTGAAATAACCCAAGTTATTATAAATAACCCAATATATATATAAATATGTAAATAACCCAAGTCCATTAATAGGTAAATGGATAAACAAATTGTAACATATACATATAATAGAATATTACTCAGCACAAAAATGAATGAGCTATTGATTGATACACAGAGTAACACAGATGAGTCCAAGATAATTATGCTAAGTGAAAGAAGATAGACAAAAAAGAGTAAGTACTACACAATTCCTTCTTTATTCCATTTGAAACATAAAAACTAATCTATAGTGACAAAAAATAGATCAAAGATTTCTTGGAGACATGGGATAGGGAAGACAGCGAGAAATGAGGGGTTACAAAAAAACTTTTGGGTGTAATGGATGTGCTCACTATCATGATTATGGTGATAGTGTCACATGTAAATAAATAAGTTAAAATGTCATTTTATACTTTAAATATATGCAGCTTATTGTATGTAAATTATACTTCCATAATGCTATTAAAAACAAAACAAAATATAAAACATACTTTCCACAGCCTGTAGAATGGGAAATATCACTTGAGGTTTCCAACCTGGCATCAATATTAAGAATTACTAACATTCAGGGTGCCTGAGTGGCTCAGTTGGTTAAGCAACTGCCTTCGGCTCAGATCATGATCCTGGAGTCCTGCGATCGAGTCCCGCATCAGGTTCTCTGCTCAGCAAGGAGTCTGTTTCTCCTTCTGACCTGCTCTCACTCTCTCTCACTTTTTCTCAAATAAATAAATAAATAAATAAATAAATAAATCTTTAAAAAAAAAAGAATTACTAACATTCATAACAACTTCCTAACTTCTAAAAAGTCTGCAAAGCCTTAAATAAATGGAGATTTGGAATTAAAATACTTTATCACTAATAGTCTTACTTTGCACCTTAGTGAAACAGAAAAATGTTAAATTACTACTCTTCTTGAAGCAGTGAAATCCTAAATTACCACCCCTTACCTTGAAAGCCTTCAATCAATTCTAGAAGGACTATATATATGAATCCTGGAGTAAGAGTCCAGCCTCCCTGAAGTTTTAACTTAAACACATAGAACACAGTGCATTTCAGTGAGCTGTGTTAGTAACCTCAACTTCTGAAGATATTAACCAGTCATTAGGTACCTAGCATTCTAGCCAGTCAGTGGGGATAGATCCATTGCCTTAAAAATAGGATACAAACACTTTTAACTCATCTATATTAGAGGTCGTTCACTGTACTTTTTGCCATGTTTACCATGTATACTAGACATATAAGAATGATTAATAAGGTCTCTGCTTTAAGAAGATTTATAGTTTAGTATTATCTTGATATCAACAAGCAATGCCATTGTGTCATGAATATAATAGACATATTGCTAAAGAATAAGACGCAACCATATAATTACAGAAATAATTGCTGTGACTTTATAGGGAATATGAATTTATGCCCGTGGAAGAATAAAGATTACTGGATTATGGTTTCAATTTGTGAACACCCTGTGAATCAGATACTCTGACACAAAAGAGATCATCAAGCACCATGTATAGCTCATACAAAGAAAGAGGGAAAATATAACACCATGTAGCAAATTATCTATTCACTAGGCTCAATTACCTTTCATTTGAATTTATTTTTGCCAAATACGAAGACTGCTGTTTCCATATACTTTCCTTTGACATCTGTAGAATGTTTTCAGGTTGATTCATTACCTTAGTGAGAGACTTCAAATTCTATTTCCAGGCTTTTTTTTTTCTTCAAGTTCCAGGATCAAGATTAACTGCCTGTCTGATTGTTTCTCGTCATTAACATAGACATGTCCTAGTTTATGGTCAGCAAGTTTAAATAAACAAATACATCTAATGGGTGTAGTGCAATTATAATGAGTGTAATTAGATAGGCACTTCCTTATAACTAGTTTGAAAACTTTCACAATAACCCTTATTCCTATCAACAAACCATTATATCGTTTTGGACTTACCCCCGCTCCTGAAATTTGCTTTGAATTCTAAATGCTCTGGCCATATCTAAATGTTCTTAGCCACAACACAGAGCAAATAATAGATAAGCTAGGTACAGTAAATTTCAGTGATTTATATTCTGGTATATTGCTAAATGAGAGCTAAAATCACTATTCAGTCCTACATTGGTCTCTTTCACTAGAAGTAAAAAAAATTTTGATTCAACAAATACATGGTAACTCTGTTTAATATGCCCACACTTAATTCAAAGGGCTTTGGTGAAATTCTTGAGATGTTTCAGGTCATTCTATAATTTCAAATTTTCCACCAAATCTTTTTTTTTTTTTTAAGATTTTATTTATTTACTTGACAGACAGAGATCACAAGTAGGCAGAGAAGCAGGCAGAGAGAGAGGAGGAAGCAGGCTCCCCGCTGAGCAGAGAGCCCGATGCGGGGCTCGATCCCAGGACCCTGGGATCATGACCTGAGCTGAAGGCAGCGGCTTTTACCCACTGAGCCACCCAGGTGCCCCTCCACCAAATAATCTTAAAAGAACATACAACAGAAAAATTATATTCTGAGTTTTGTAATACAAAATAACCTATTGTTTTGAAGATAGATTAGTTGGCCTAGCGATTTAATTATCATACTTGTGATGTGAAGTTTCCAAAGTGTGTGTCTCACTTCTCTCCTTCTTGGTCAGCATCCATCACAGCAAGCACAGTAATGCTGTGGTATCATTATAATATTGTAATTAAGCAAATTTTATGATATTGAAGTGAGTGAGTGAGACTGAAATGTGAGTCTCCTTTGGGAATTTCTAGAATGCACACTCGAAAATCAGCAAGAGGAATGAAAACAAAACATAGTTATATGCATTCTGTTCTCTTTCTAGATACATTTTCACTAAGAATACAACAATGCTAGCTTTCATCTTTTTTCCAAAATAAAGACAAAATGTTCTAAACAGGAATTGATCTATGCAGGGTTGCTTGGAGAATTACAAACAGCACACTTATTTCTCTTCCAGTGTTCTCTGTCTTCTTAATTACATATTTCAATTGCCTTAACATTGTTTCTCTTGGGATTTTTCCATTAACTGATCAATCTGCCCATTAGGATATTTTCCCTGTTATAATATTGCACTTCTGCTCTCATTTGCTGTTTTCCCCCCCATTAGTGCTAATTAGGTCTCATTGGATCAGAGAGAATAATTCTGTGCCATCTTGGCATTCTCTCTCAAATGCTGTACACAATGATGCAAAGCTTTATTTATCGTGCCCTGAATACTTGTAAACTGTCCTGAGTATTCCATCTGAGATTGTAATTATGTTGACTTGCCCTTCTTTGAAAGTTCTAAGTTTCTGAGTTTTTCAGAGCTAAGGGATTTAAAATTTAGTATAATTTTTAGGGGAAAAAAAAGTTGATTTCCAGGTTTCCACACCAATAACTCCTGACTGTAGCAAGAGAAGAAAGAAAGAAAGACAGAGAGAAAGAGAGAAGGGGAGGTTGGAAGGAAGGAAGAAAGGGAGGAAGGAAGAAAGTGAGGGAGGTAGGAAGTGAGGGAGAAAGGAAGAGAAGAAAGGCAGGAGATGGGAGAGAGAAAAGGAGAAATGTCTTTTGCTCAAACCACCTTTGACCTTCAATAAATACTGACTATTGATGGATGATGGAGGGAAGAAATACATATGTGTCTTACTTCCATAAGATTTAACGTGTGACACGAGTTGCCATATAAGTAGCTATGAGAATACATGTTTGAATTCTTCTAATAATTGCTAAATTACAAGTCAGTGCATAAAAAAATAAGTGAGGGGACTATTTTATGTTAAAATAGGCAAAAAAAAATCTAGCAATTAAACACAATGTAAGAACCTAGTTTGAATCCTGTTCTAAACAAACCAACTGTAAAGATACATTTTTGAGACAATTGTGGCAATTTCATTACAGACTAGGTGTTACATGATACCAAGGAGTTATTGTCAATTTGTGAGGAATGATAATGGCACTGTGATTATGTAATAAAATTTCAATGATTCTATTGACACATACTGAGTTATGTGGATACTGGTTATGTTAGGAATGAAAGGATGTGCTGTCTGAGATTTGCTGTAAGGCATTTTAGCAAAGAAAAAAAAGGATATGGGAAAATGAAGTCAACAAAGTAAAACTCTAATAATTGTTGACTGTTCTAGATGTACATAAGTGGAGTTTCATTATTGCATTTTCTGCTTTTGTGTATGCTTAAAATCTTAGCAGAAAAATGTTATAGATAATACAAAATTAATATGTATTCAGTATATAAAATACAAGTAATATAAGACATGTATAAGTCAAAAATGCAAAAGTCCTCCCTCACCACTACCCACAGGAGGAAACCACTATTAATTTGGTGTGTATATCAACATGAATATTTCTATTCAAACATACCTATATAGATATATATATATAGAGAGAGAGAGAGATACCTATATAGAGATATTCACATACCTATATAGAGATATTTAATTTTATCACAAAAACGCTTTTTTACATTTCCTTTATTAAAACAGTATCTTGGACATTTTTCCATGTTGGTAAATGGACATCTATCTTTTTCTTAGTAACTGATGCAGAATATTCCATTGTTTGGATATTTTGCATGGAGACTATTTTTACAATTCCATATGGATGAATATTTAGTCTGCTCCCAGTTTTTAACTATCAGCAAATATACAGGGAACCTCTTTGTGCATGCTTCTTTGTACCTTTGTGTGGCAATGTCTTTAGGAAGAAGTTTTAGAATTAGAATTGAGAGGCAGTCTAAATTAGTGTAGAAGGGTATGGAATACTCCAGACTGATTCTCTGGGTCTTAATGTCAGAGCTGTCACTGATGATCTGAGTGAATATGGACATCTCTTTAATTCTTTTTGTGTCAGGTTTTCCTTCTACTAATAGGATTCATAATAATTTTATTCATTTCATACATTGTAAGAATAAATAATACATATAAAGTATTTAGAAGAGCTGTGAACTTTTCCTGATTCCTGCTAATATTTGGTCTTTAACCCTTTTTCCTGAAACAGAGCTCCTAAAATCCTTGTAATTTTCTGAGGTAGGAGTGTCTGACCCAGAACTCTTAAATCCTTCAGGATGTCTAGGTAACAGATGCATCTTTTGTTCTAATGAGGTGATTCTTGGTGAGCTCCTGAATGGAGGCTGGCCACTGGAAATATCAAGACATGATGAAAAGCTTGTAACTTTCAGTCCCACACCCCTCTCACCACCCATTCTTTGAGAGGGGAGAGACACTGGAATATGAGTTAAGAATCAATTGTCCCTCCATGGTGAAGCCGCCATAAAAATCCCTGAAGTACACAGTTTGGAGAGCTTCTGGATTGGTGAACATATCCCATGCCATGAGATTGGCACACCCCAACTCCAAGGGAGAAGAGAACCCTGTACCTAGGACCTTTCCAGACCCACCCTTGTACCTCTTAATCTGGTTATTAATCTGTATCCTTTATTACCACTTTACAATAAACTGGTAAATGTAAGTAAGTGAAGTAAGTGTTTCCCCAAGTTCTGTTGGTCAGACGAGCAAATTACTAAACCCAAGGAGGAGGTCATGGGAAATTTCAATTTCTATCTGGTCAGTCAGAAGTAGAGGTTACACCTACACTGTTGGTAGGAATGCAAATTGGTGCAGCCACTTTGGAAAACACTATGGAAGTTCCTCAAAAAATTAAAAATAGAGCTACCTATGACCCAGCAACTACACTACTGGGTATTTACCCCAAAGATACAGATGTAGTGAAAGAAGGGCCATATGCACCCCAGTGTTCATAGCAGCTTGTCCACAATAGCCAAAATGTGGAAAGAGCCAAGATGACCTTCAACAGATCAATGGATAAAAAAGATATGGTCTATAAACACAGTGGAATATTACTTAGCCATCAGAAAGGATGAATACCCAACTTTTGCATCAACATGGATGGGACTGGAGGAGATTATGCTAAGTAAAATAAGTCAAACAGAGAAAGTCAATTAACTTATGGTTTCATTTATTTGTGGAACATAAGGAATAGCATGGAGGACATTAAGAGAAGGAAGGGAAAAATGAAGGAGAGAAATCAAAGTGGGAGACAAACCATGAGAGACTACAGACTCCAAGAAACAAACTAAGGGTTTTAGAAGACGGGGGTAGGGGCATGGCTGAGGCTGGTGATGGGTACTAAGGAGGGCATGGATTGCATGGAGCACTGGGTATTATATGCAAACAATGAATCATGAAGCACTACTTCAAAAACTAATGATGTATTGTATGGTGACTAACATAACACAATAAAAAATATAAATAAATAAATAATTTAAAAAAATTTTTAAAGGAGTAGAAAATTCAACTAGACAGTAAATGACAAGTGTTGGAGTGGATGTGGAGAAGGGGGAACCCTCTTACACTGTTGGTGGGAATGCAAATTGGTGCAGCCACTTTGGAAAACACTGTGGAAATTCCTTAAGAAATTAAAAATAGAGCTACCCTATAACCCTGCAATTGCACTACTGGGTATTTACCCCAAAGATATAGATGTAGTGAAAAGAAGAGCCGTTTGTACCCCAATGTTCATAGCAGAAATGGCCACAGTCGCCAAACTGTGGAAAAAGCCAAGATGCCCTTCAACAGATGAATAGATAAAAAAGATATGGTCCATATATACAGATGAATAGATAAAGAAGATATGGTCCATATATACAATGGAGTATTATGCCTCCATCAGAAAGGATGAATACCCAACTTTTGTATCAACATGGATGGGACTGGAGGAGATTATGCTGAGTGAAATAAGTCAAGCAGAGAGAGTCAATTATCATATGGTTTCACTTACTTGTGGAGCATAAGGAATAACATGGAAGACATTGCGAGATGGAGAGAAGTGAGTTGGGGGAAATCAGAGGGGGAGACAAGCCATAAAAGACTATGGACTCTGAGAAATAAACTGAGGGTTTTAGAGGGGTGGGGGTGGGGGGGTTGGGTGAGCCTGGTGGTAGGTATTAAGGAGGGCATGTATTGCATGGAGCACTGGGTGCGGTGCATAAACAATGAATCTTGAAACACTGAAAAAATAAATAAATAAAATAAAATTACCAAAAAAAAAAAAAAAGGAGTAAAAGTTAACGTCCTGAGATTTGCTATTGATATCTGAAGTAGGGGTGGTATTGTGGGACTGAGTCCTTAATTTGTGGGATCTGACACTAACTCCAAATAGTTTAAACTGTACCTACTCTAGGTAGAACTGAATTGGTATCAGATACCCAATTGGTATCAGAGAACTGATTGGTATGCAAAAAAACCCCAAACGCCTGGTCACAGAAGTGTTCTGTGTGAATGTAACGAGTAGGAAAAACAGAGTTTTCCTTTAGTTAGTAGAGTATTTTTTCCTTCTTATTAAACAGCTCATGACATATACAGGAAGTGCTCAATAAATTTCAGTTATCATTATTGCTGATATAGATTTGGTTGATTTACATTCTCACAAATAGTAAGAAAATTAATTTTTTAATCTGATGGAGGAAAATCATCTCCTTGTTTCAATTTCCATTTTCTTAATACTAATTGAGATTGAACATTTGTTTATAGATTTCCTTACCACATTTATATTATTCCTGTGAAATATTAATTAATATTCTTAGCCTATTTTCCCACTGAGATAAAACTTGGTGATGGCACATCCAAGAGAGATGAACAGCCACATACAAGTTCTAGTCAGACCTGAATATCTAGTTAAGAGAATCTGCATATTTTAGCTTCACCCTGATCTGAAGAAATTCCAGAGGATATCCATTTCCAGCTATATATCAGACTGATACTTCCACCAAGAAGCTGGACAAAATCTTATTTTTTAAAAAATCAGCTATTTGGGCGCCTGGATGGCTCAGTGGGCTAAGCCGCTGGCTTCAGCTCAGGTCGTGATCTCAGGGTCCTGGGATCAAGTCCTGCATCAGGCTCTCTGCTCAGCAGGGAGCCTGCTTCCTTCTCTCTCTCTCTCTCTCTGCCTGCCTCTCTGTCTACTGTGATCTCTCTCTGTCAAATAAATAAATAAAAATCTTTTTTAAAAAATCAGCTATTTGAAGGCACTACAAAGCAATGTATACAGCCAACACTTAAAAGAACCAACATCACAGGGGAAAGAGAAGCACATAAAGGAAAATTTATAGATGAGAAGCTCAACATTCTCCTAAATTTGCTCCTTGAGAAACTTGCCAATACTTAAGCACCATAGGGCTTAGGGGCCAACCAGAACATTAGCTTTCAAGCTCAGAGCATTCAGCATGTTCACAGGGATGAAAAGATAAAAATTGTTGCTCAATAACCATCAAGGTAAACACCTCAGCTTTGCATTAAACCACAGAAAGGCTATATCCCAGGATTGAGACAAACAAAAATACAATGAACATTACATGGACTGAAATTTCACCACAAATCATCTTAATGGTTGATTAAATGGAGGAAATCTACCCCTACATAAACAGGCTACAAATAGAAAAGTAAATCCTCTCTGGAAGGAGTATAAAATCATCCAAATGTCTGTAATTTTTTATGCCTCTTATCCAGCATTCAACAGTTACTAGGCATCTCAGAAGATAAGATCAAATTACCAACAACTAAAAGCCAAAACAACAACAAAGTGGACAACAGAAATGGATTCACAGATAACCCAAAAATAGAATTATCATCCATGTCAAAGAAACAAAAAACATTTCCTTCAAATAAATAACAATAATACTGACACTAAGTTTTGAAAGAAAATAATTGTCAAGCTATATTCCTATACCCCCATAAAAGTGAAGAAGTTTTGCAAGATGAAAAAGCTCTAGAGATTTGTTGTATGATAATGTGAATATACTTAACACTACTGAACTATACACTTAATAATTGTTTATGTGGTAAACTTTATATTGTGATTTACTCCAGTTTTTTTAAGTGAAAGAGACAGGGAAAAAAGTAAAAGAAGAAGGTGACTTTTCTGGTATACAAATTGTACCTTAATAAAACTGTTTTTTAAGAACGTGAAGAAGAAATGCACTTTAAAGCAAACAAAAACTGAGAGAAGACATCATTAGCAGACCAGTATTAAAAGGAATATTAAACACATTTTGTTGAACATGAGAAAAACAATCCCAGGCAGAAACACAGAAATGCAAGACAAAATGAAAAGCAACAGAAAGAAACGATAAATAATTGTAATGGCAGAAAACAATAATAATCCAGGAGGGAGCTAAAATATACATATATATGGAAAGAGAGGAAAAAAGGCAGAAGTGTATTATATGGAGTGAAAGTCCTGACATTATTAGGCAGTGATAAAAGTACTAAGTTTTGTAAACTCTACTAAGTCAAGAATGCATGCTGTCATATTGACAGAAACATGACATTACGTATAATTGACAATTCATAGAGGAGAAAATAGATTGATAAAATATTTCATCAGTTCAAAAGAGGCAAGAAAAAGAAAAAAACAGAGGGACAAATAGGAAACAAATAATAAAATGATAGATTTAAAACCAAAATTATCAGCAATTTGGGTGAAATTCTCCATTTGAAAAGATCATCAGATTGGATTTAAAAATAAAATTCTGCTATATATTTCTTACAAGAAACACCTCTTAAACATAATGACACAGGTTAAAAACAAAAGCTGGGAAAATGTATACAACACAAAACAAAACAAAACAAAACAAAATTTGCTAGAGCTAACTAGTATCAGGGAAAAAAAAGAACCAGTACTAGAGGGAGCAAATGTTTTATAAAGGTAAAAGGGTCAATCCACCAGACTGACTTAACGGTTATAAATGTGTGTGTGCTTCTAATAACACAGCCTCAAAAGAAGCAAAAATTGGCAGAAAAAATGGATGCATTACAATTAGATTTGAAGATTTGAACCCATCTCTCTCAGTAAAAGAAAGAACAAGCAAGAAAAAAAAATCAGATTTGGAAGATTTTATGAACATGATTAATGAGCCTCATTTAACTGCTATATACAATACAATAGCACACAGATTTTTTCCAAGTGCACATGAACCATTTGCCAAAATTAACCAAGCATTGGACCATAAATCAAGTCTCAACAAATTTCAAAGCACTTAAATCATTAATCTTATGAAATAAGGCTGAAAATCAATAATTAAAAAAACACCTAGAAAAGGCCCAAATGTTTGATAAAAAGCAGTTTGCCTCTAAATAACCCATAAAATTTTGAACTGACTTGTAACAGAAAATACAACATATCAAAATATGTGAGATGCAATTAAAACTGCTCAGAGTAAAATTTTGAGCCTTAAATGCTATGCTAGGGAAACAAGGGGCTACAATTTAATGATCATTAAATGAATATACACTTAATTTGTGCACTTTCAATATGTATGTTCTACTTCAATTTTTTTAAGTTTACTTAACTTTTTTTTACGAAAAAGAAAATCCATAAGGTCCAGTTTCTGGTTCTACAGGTACTGAAAGGATCTCCCCATCTGTCAATGTGCTTGATAAACCAGTCAGTCCTAGCCCCACCTTAGCATATATTTGAAATCCTATGTGTTTCCTAATCACCCAGGGTTTGGGGGGGTGGGGCGGTCCATTTTACATACAAGCTAAGATCAGATTAGCCTCTATAGAACCACTCTGCGGTAGAAAAGAACACCCAACAATTCAGGTTCAACACTTCCGACACAGGCAGACACAGGTCTCTGGGCCAACAGAAAAAACCAGTTACTCTGCAGCTATTCACCTCACCACACCCATTCTGCAAGAAATATCTGTTCAGCATAATATGCACTACCACACTAGCCTCAAAACAAGATTTGCCCAATATGAAATTACATAGGCACTATCTTCAAAAGGTTTCTGACCTCTTTTCATAATACAATAAAATACAAAGTTAAAACTCATTACTTGCATGTTCCAAATTATTAAACAGCCTTTCATTAACTATAATCTCCCACTATTGACAGGACTACTATACCTTATTCATTAAACTAAATACTGTTTTTAGAAAACAATGAGTTTAGTATTTTGGTTCTAGAATTTAATAACTAATGCACTGAAAGAGAATTTTCATAATGTACTTACAAATTTTCATTTAAAAAAATCTTCTGAGTGTGGGTGTATATTATAAAGGTATTCAAATTTATTCCCCCATGAATAGAATTAAGTTATCTGTGAGAACTAATTAGAAAGACTTCATTGAAAACATTGGATTAACATATTATCAATATGATATAATTCCCAGCCATACTAAATATTCAAGAGCTTTAACTTTTTTTTGCTTTCTTTTTATTTTAAGATTTTATTTATTTATTTATTTATTTTACAGACAGAGATTATAAGTAGGCAAGAGAGGCAGGCAGGGAGAAAGAGGAGGAAGCAGGCTCTTCGCGGAGCAGAGAGCCCGATGTGGGGCTCGATCCCAGGAGCCTGGGATCATGACCTGAGCCAAAAGCAGAGGCTTTAACCCACTGAGCCACCCAGGCGCCCCTCTTTTTAAACACTAGTGTGATACTGGCCCATTTATGCAGTTTTGTTACATAAAATACAGGAAACTACTTCTTCATTGAAATTAATAAGTTCATTTTGAATAGTCTTCTACTTGTAGAAATACTAGAAATAATACTTTTGATAACTCTGAAGTCAATGCTCCCTATTGAGTGTAAGCCATGTATTTCCTTGAACAAGGAGAGACAAAAGAACCTCAGTCTGTCCTGCACCTATGTTCCTATAGAAGCAGGTTGCTTCTGCAGTTAACATGACTCCTTCTCTAGTTGAGAAAATCAGAAAAAAGGGGGGCTCTTGTCTAGGCATTTGTCTTTAGGAGGTTTGCAAGGTGCAAGTCAATGTCTGCTGCCTTATGGGGGGCTGTCAAGTAAAAATACTCCTCCTGTCCACAAAACCCACAAATATTCCCTCTGGAAGTTTTCATAGTCTGGCAAGCAGGGCAGATGACTGATAGGAAGAGCTTGGGGCAGATACTTAATCCCTGATAGTGATGATTGCCCAAGTGAAGATTTGTGCTCTTTTTGCAATAATTTTACATCAAGCATCACCCTTGGTGGAGAACAAATCTTTCCCCACCTCCATATATTTCCTGACCTCTCATATCCCTTGCACATCTAAACTTTTAGAACAGGCAGTGTGTTCACTCCTACTGCCTCCTGTCTGAATTCCTTACCCATTTTTTTCTTTTAGATTTTATTTATTTATTTATTTATTTATTTGATAGAGATCACAAGTAGGCAGAGAGGTAGGCAGAGAGAGAAAGAGGAAGAAGCAGGCTCCCTGCTAAGCAGAGAGCCCAATGTGGGGCTCGATCCCAGGACCCTGGGATCATGATCTGAGCCAAAGGCAGAGGCTTTAACCCAATGAGCCACCCAGGCGCCCCATCTTTACCCATTTTTTTTAAAGATTTTATTTATTTATTTATTTGACAGACAGAGATCACAGGCAGGCAGAGAGAGAGGAGGAAGCAGTCTCCCTGCTGAGCAGAGAGCCCAATGCAGGGCTCAATCCCAGGATTCTGGGATCATGACCTGAGCAGAAGGCAGAGGCTTTAACCCACTGTGCCACTGAGGTGTCCCTCTTTACCCATTTTTTAATGCATCTTTGAAAATTACTAATACCTTTCTCTCTGTCAAAGCTAAAGCTCTTTTTTAAAGCAATTATCTTTCAAAAAAGTGCTGCATATTTCAGTGCTCCTTCATCAAAATGCATTGAATTATGGAATCAAATATCTGTCAGTTTGCAGAGAGAGCCCAAAATACAGATAAAAAGCCCTAAATATTATTCAATGCTTTAAGAAACTATTTTAAAAAACAGTTGTAGAGTAGATAAAAAAACCAAGACCCACCTATATGCTACCTACAAGAGACTCATTTCAGACCTAAAGACACCTGCAGATTCAAAGTAAGAGGATGGAGAAACAGTATCATGCAAATTGGTGTCAAGCCTGAGTAGCAATACTTACATTGGATAACATAGACTTTAAAACAAAGACTGGAAAAAGAGACAAAGGATACGATATTATAATAATACAAGGGACAATCCAACAAGAAGATAAAAACAATTGTAAATATTTGTGCACCTAACAAGGGAATACCCAAACACATAAAATAGTTAATAACAAACATAAAGGAACTAATCGGTAGTCATACAATAATAGTAGAGGACTTTAACACTCCACTTACATCTTTAGACAGATCATCTAAACAGAAAACCAACTAAGGAAACAATAGCTTTGAATGACACACTGGACTAGATGGATCTAACAAATATATTCATCAGAACATTCCATCCTAAAACAGCAGAATACACATTCTTTTCAAGTGCACATGGAACATTCTCTAGAATAGATTACCTATTAGGCCACAAAACAAGTTTCAACAAATTCAAAAAGATTGCAGTCATACCATGAATCTTTTCTGACCAAAATAATATGAAACTAGATAGAAATCTCCCACCAAAAAAAAAAAAAAAAGTCTGGAAAGACCACAAATACACAAAGGTTAAATAACATGCTACTAGAGGGGAGACAAGATGGCGGGGAACTAGGAGGAGGCTCTGGTTCAACCTGTCCCCTAAAGTGAGCTGATTACCTACCAAGGAACTCCGATCACTCATGAAATCAGCCTGAAATCAAAATTCTACTCGTCAGGATCTCTACAGGGGCAGAAGACACCAGTGGGACGTCAGGATCTCTACGGGGGCAGAAGACGCCAGTGGGCAGGTAAAGCAGACCGGGAACACCGGACTGGTATCGGAAGATAAACAAAAGGGGGAGGGAGCCACCAGAGGAGACGCATTGGGAAGTAATACCCCAATACGAGAGTCCCCTAAGACTGGGGACCAGCATTAACTTGAAGACTGATAAAAAGCACTCAGAAAGAGAAAAGATCGCAGGGTGAAATTGTCGGAATTGGAACTGTTAGGGACAGGGGCTTAAGTCCCCCACGGAGGGCAGACACCCCTGGCGCTGAGCCAGAGAGAGTGCAGCAGAGAAACCAGGTCCTGGTCGCTGAGCTGCGAGGAGACCTCCTAAGGGCACTTGGCGTGTGGCAGGGGCTGGGACCCTCCCGGAGCAGAAAAAGACTTTTGCAGTCCCCACTTGTGTACCGCGCCGCGCTGCGCTAGCAGAGCCTGAGACGCGCTCCACCCCCTCCCCTGAGAGAGGCGCGTGGGCACCAGCTGGGGCTCTAGGACCCAGGAAGTCTGATCGCTCTCAGCTCGGGACAGCGGGAAAATCTGTGTGTGCCCTCCCTGCTTGGAACCTCTCTGGCTGTCTGGAGCTGCCCAGACAGCTGCCGCTTGTGGTTTTGAGTACAAGCAGGACACACAGGTGTCCCCAGAGATCGCGGCTGGGAACCTGCTCTGCAGCACACAGAGGGGAACGGACTGGAGCTTCTCTCTGGGAGGGAGGTCTGGGTGCAGTTTGCTTTCCTCTAAACCTCCAAGAACCATCCGGAGCTGCCAAGGGGGGAGAGAAAACAAAGGAACATACATAAAAACCTCCAGAGAACAAAAGCCTAAAGGCCCGGTTTCCTCAGAGCCCACCCCCTGGAGGGGGGCGGGAGGAGTTAACTCAGGAAACACCGCCTGAAAACCCACGCGGCAGGCCCCTCCCCCAGAAAGCCAACCCCCCGAGAAGACAACAATCACTACTACTTCATAGATACGTTTAATTCTTAATTCATTCCCACTATTCTGGTCCATTTTTAAAAATTTGTTTTAATCTTTTTTATTTTGTTATATAGATTTTTTTAGCCTATTTACCATCACAGAGAGACGTCCAGGACATCAAATTCCATAATAACCTTTTAACCTGAACTTTTTGATACATATACCCATGTTTTTCTTTTGCTTTTCTATTTTTTATATATTTTTTTTAATTTCACTTTAGTTTAGATCATTCTTTTCTTTACTTTTATTTGCTAATATTCATATAGAGTTAAAATTCAAGGTAATCCCCTTTCCCCAATCAATGCTACCCCTATAGGTAAGCCAATTTTTAATCCCCTGATATCTTAGGAAAGTTGTATCCTTTAAAAAAGATATCAAGATACATCCAGGAAGAAGCAAAATAACCTTCCTCGCCCACACTGAGAATTTACAACCACTCTCCCATCTTTTTCTCCTACCAGTATTTTTGTATACATGTGTTTGTCCTGGTAGTCTATAAATCTTATACTTAGGGTTCTTTTTGACGAGGTTCTTTTTTTTGTTTGTCTGTTTGTTTCTTTGTTTTGCTTCTACATATATAGGTATATATTTTTTTTTCTTCTCTTGTCATATACTTTTATCAGTCTTTTTTGTTTGTCTGTATTTGTTTGTATACTTCACAAACCTTACCTTGGGGCCCATTTGGGCTGAGTCTTCTCTTTTATCCTTCTTTCTTTTTCCTCTCTCTCTCTCTCTCTTTTTCTGCTTTCTCTCTTTCTTTTTTTTCTTTCATTTGGGTGGGGACTCTTGATTGCTCAGAAGCACTTCCAGGGTGCACCTTCACTGCATGTATTTCCCATCCAGCTACAACCATTCAGCCAACTCTCACCAAAATGACTAGGAGGAGGAATGCCCAACATAAGAAAAATTCAGAGGCGCTCTGCAACAGAGCTAATGGCTACCGACATAGACATTATGTCGGAAAGGGAATTCAAGCTAACAATTATCCAGGCAATAGCGAGGTTGGAGAAAACCATGGACGACCAAATGGAATTGATTAGGGCAGAACTGAGAGCCACCAGGGATGATGTTCACAATTTTAGGGCAGAACTGAAAGCCACCAGGGATGATGTTCAC
>PISX010028113.1:0-22003 GCA_004024625.1 Mellivora capensis
TGAGGGAAATTGGGGGGGAGATGAACCATGAGAGACTATGGACTCTGAAAAACAACCTGAGGGTTTTGAAGGGGCGGGGGGTGGGAGGTTGGGGGAGCCAGGTGGTGGGTATTGTGGAGGGCACGCATTGCATGGAGCACTGGGTGTGGTGTAAAACTATGAACTCTGTTACGCTGAAAAGAAATTTAAAAAAAAAAAGATTAAATGAATTGATACAAGGAAAGTACTTTATTAAGTAAGCAATCAATAAATATCACCTGTTATTATATCACACACCATGCTTAAAATACCTCCTTTTTGCCATTGTATAGAATAAAGGAAGATGCAGCTTATCCTACCAGACCATTATGAGAATTACGTAAATATTTGTTAATTTAATGAAGTGGGTACCCACCTGGATGATTGTGACATTACATAGTTGTGATTATTAATGACATGTTTGTCTATCATGGGTTACATGTAATATGATGAAAGATGTATTAGAAATAGGGAACTTTTATTAATTGTATTTTTAATTGATTTCTTAGAGATGAACTTGTCAATATCTAGTTTATTCCAGTTAAGTAAAGAAACACAGTGATGCATATTGTGAAATATGCTTTCTTCTTGAAAAAACTCTATGTGAAAATGTTTTACCTTGATGAATCTGAAGTATAAATTGTTTAGTAGGACTTTTTTTATGTTCCACTGGCCCCCAATTTGAAAATAATGCATTTAGATTCCAGCAAAACCAAAAAAGCCATTTATCAGAACTGTTCAGTAAGATCTATAAGGATAGGAGTATTCTGCTTTCTAATTTTATATAAAAGAAATATCTCTGAAGAAAATCATTACTATCCAGACTAAAATTTCACATTTTCTAGCAATATAGGCATTCGATCGATTAAAAAAATGAAAACAAATCAGAGAGACTGACTTTTATTCTTGATTCCAGTATATAATATTTATGTTACTATAATTTAAACTTCAAAATGCTAATTTTAATTTAATATACAATGTTAAGAGATGAACATAGACAATACTGACAATTGATGAAATAGCCTTAGATACCATTTCTAAGGACCACATTTGACTTTAAGCTTCATGAAAGCAGAGACCATCCCAAGTGCTCTACACAATGCTAGGCACACAGTAAGTGCAGTCAGTATATTTGTTACTGTTAAAGCTCTAGAATTTGACTAGAGAGACTAAAGCCTTTGTCCTTATGCCAAAAATAAAAAAGTAAAGAAAAAAAAATCAGGACAGATTAATGAGAATAATACATTTGAGATAGAGTTTTGCTGTCTTTTCTTATCCCTTTTTGTGAGAATACAGATATCTTTTTTTTTAAGATTTTTATTTATTTGACAGAGAGAGAGTGATCATAAGTAGGTAGAGAGGCAGGCAGAGAGAGAGAGGGAGAAGGAGAATACAGATTTCTGAGAGGGCATTGAACGCATTTATTTAATCTAGGTAGAGTTTTTGATTCATCGCATTTTCTTGCTTACTGAATAATAGAGTTTTCAAAACGGCTTAGGCCATTCTAAGGGGGTGTGTGTTAGGAGAGTAACATAAATATACAAGGTGAATAGAAATTTCTGCTTCAAAGATTTTTTAAGAGTTTTTACAACTACCTTTACTTTAGGTTCAACATGATGCACTCATTTTCTTTAATTGTTTTTAGACTTGACTTCCTTTTGCATCAGGAGAAGTCAGCACCCTAACAATCGCTGTAACAGTAACAGACCACCTCTCCCTTACTGAGCGACTGCAACACGCCAGGCACGGTGCTGAGCATCGCGTGTACTGACAGGACAGCTGCTGGAGCGATCATGCACCTGGGCACAGAAGTTATCCCCATTTTACAGATGAGTAAACAGGCAGAGAGAAATTAAGTGACTTGTCCAAGCTCATCCAGCAGGTGCGTTTCAAAGCCAAGTGGTGAGCCCACGCCGTCTGTCTTTCACCCTCATTATCTGATGAAATCAAAGCCTTTATGCACTTTCTGCACTTACGCATATAGCTCTCCAGTTCAATTAATGGTTATTCAAAGGCCACTTAAAAACAATTTTCCCAGGGCACCTGGGTGGCTCAATGGGTTAAAACCTCTGCCTTCGGCTCAGGCCATGATCTCAGGGTCCTGGGATGGAGCCCCACATTGGGCTCTCTGCTCAGTGGGGAGTCTGCTTTCCCCCCACCGCCTGCCTCTCTGCCTACTTGTAATCTATGTCAAATAAATAAATAAAATATTAAAAAAAAAAACAAAAAATTATTTTCCCTTGAAGAAGTAGAATCACAGATAATAAAGTTTCCAAGAATTTGGGAAAATTTCTTTAAGTTTTTAGTAACTTTATTTCCTAAGTCTCTCCTATTAGTGTTTCTTTTCCTACATCTTCACTTTTTAAAAAATTTTTTTGGAAGATTTTATTTATTCATTTGACAGGGAGAGAGAGCACAGGCAGGAGAGTAGCAGGCAGAGGGAGAGGGAGAAGCAGTCTCCCCACTGAGCAGGGAGCCCACTATGGGACTCAATCCCAGGACCCTAGGATAATGGCCTGAGCAGAAGGCAGATGCTTAAACAGTTGAGCCACCCAGGTGCCCCCATCTTCACTTCTTTAAAAATGAATAGAAACAAAGACAAAAGCTTGTCTTGATACATATTTAGAGTCAGCCAATGTCAGCTTTTAATTAAAAAAAAATTTTTTTTAAAGATTTTATTTATTCAACAGAGAGAGAGAGCTCACAAGTAGGCAGAGAGGCAGGAAGAGAGAGAGGAGGAAGCAGGTTCCCCGCTGTGCAGAGAGCCCGACGCGGGGCTAGATCCCAGGACCCTGAGACCATGACCTGAGTGAAATGTAGAGGCTTAACCCACTGAGCCACCCAGGTGCCCCCCTCCCCAATTTTTTTTTTTAAAGGAGGCTCCACATCCAATGTGGGGCTTGAACTCATGACCCTATGTACTCTATTAACAGAGCCAGTCAGGCACCCCCAAATTTAGCTTTTAAAGAGTTAAATTCAACCACAAGTTCTGCACTTGACTGCTACCAAGCACTGGCCGTCCAGCAGCATTAGATGATCTTTTCAAGCCTTTTCCCAGAGACAGTCAGTGAAGACAGCTGCTGAGAGAGATGGATGAAGGTTATAGGCCACTGCAGTGTAGAGCTCTCCTGAGAAGACATCTCCTTGCTAGTCCCTTGCCAGAGAGCGATGACAAAGGAACAGATGTCAGCTTCAGTCACGTGGTCTCTCCTTTTAGGAGTTCTGGGGCCGGGTGGGTGTGTGTGCCATCTGGGTGGTACGGAGGAGTCTGCGGAAGCACAAATCTTGCAGCTTCTCGAGCAACCCGTCACCAGTTTTGCAGGTGTCTTGCTCACAGATCAGCCTCGGATGCAAGTGCACAGTGCTTTATGACTGAAGAAGAAGCAGGCCATTGCCACATCTCGGGAATGCGTATTTCCTGAGATGCATGAAAGTGTACATGTGCCCAAATTGAATTGCTCTCTGATACAGCCATGAGATCCCCTTCCTCCTCCTCAGGGCAACTGATAGCACCCTATATGACTTGCTGTAAATTGACATTGCCACCAAATCTGTGATTATGGTATATAAACTCTTATGGCTCAGAGGCCTGTGTCCTGGCAGCCACAATGTATACGATATCATCATGATGGAGCCTTGCTATGTTGAGCTCAGCCCAGAAATTCACTGGGATGCCAGCCAATCTGTTTTTAAACATTTTTTTTTACATGGATAGAAAGAAGAGTCCAGGAAGCAGACTCAGAAAGACTGGTGAGAGAGTTTAGAGGAGGAACAGGGAGGACATTTTTCTACAACCAGGAGAAAGCACTTGGGGAGGTAGGATTTCCCAAGAGCATAAAATACTGCAGGGAGGTCAAGTAAGAGAATAAATTTAGACACCTGGAAGTCATTGAAATGGCTTCAGCAAGAGTGATTTCAATAGTGTGGTTAAAGTAGCAGCAAACTGCAAAAGGCTGAGAGATGCAAAAGGGGATGTGGAGACAGGAAGTACAAACGACTCTTATGGGAAGGGTGCGTGAGAGAGTACAGAGCAAGGAGAGGCCAAATGTAGGCTCTTTATTAAATAGGAGAAAGGTGAACATATTTATATGGTGCTGAAGGAAGGATCCAGTTGAGAGGAAGCTGATGATGCAGGAAAGAGAAGAGGTCATGGAGAGTATAAAGACCTTGAGTAACAGAGCAGATAAGATCTAAAGGACAGATGGAGGGACGGTATTAGAAGTTTTCTTCCTAAAAAAAAAAAAAAGAAGAAGAAGTTGTTTTCTTCCTTTAGGACATGAGAAAAAGATGGCACAGTTCTCAATAAGCATATTTCTGTGGGGAAAGGAGGGTGAGAAAGATCTTTCCTGATAGACACATTTCTTTTTTCTTTTTTTCCCTGTAAACTGCAAGGTGTAACACCTGCTGAGGGAGAAGAGGTTGGGGACAGGATATGATGCCTGGAGAGATAGACATTAGGGGCAGCCACTGAAAGGAATGGAAAAGAGGGCTAATCAAAGAGATCTGGGGCGGGGGGTCAGCTGAGGTAAGCAGCAGCCTATATTTAGTATGATGCTCTCTGTTAGTCTTCAGGAGTCTGGGCACAGGAGCAAAGGGGGCAAATGATAGGTCTGAGAAGGGTCTTCAGTTGACAGAGTTGGCACAAAGGGAAGTGATTTGGATGAGAAATTTGTCAAAATGATGTACCATAAAGTCTAGGCTGGATCAGAAGGAATTCAAACAGGGAAGTGGTGGGGGCTGGGGTTGGGGAGTGGATGATGACCTGCAAGAAAGTTGAGGTGGTTGGAGCATCAGAAATTCAGTGAACTTCACGATCACGTGTATCTCGGGCAACAAAGTATGATTTCTAGAACGAGGAGGGCTGTAATCAGTGGGATAGTTAAGATGTTTTGGGAGATGGTGGTTCAGGATGTGACCCCAGGAACAGGATGACTGAGGAGGAATAAACGTACCGGCTGCTGGAGATAAGAAGCTCAGAGTGGGGATGCCTCGAAAACAGACAGAGCTGCATCAATTTAACAAACTAAAATTTCATTTTAAATGAATTTTTCATTTATCCAGAACCATGAGGTTTTGTTTCTTCCCATAACTCAGCTAATGTGATGGTGGGATTACTTCGGTGAATGTCTCTTGTTAATTAAATTTGACTTGTGAGATGTTCTTTAATCAGCAATGCTGCTATGCAAAAATATTCATGGTTGTTCTCAGTAGAGCAGACTAACTGGTGAGACAAATTAATCCAGAAACCCCACTTGATCATGGTGTATGCTCCTTTTAATGTATTCTTGAGTGTGGTTTGCTTATATTTGTTGAGGATTTTGCATCTATGTTCAACAAAGATATTGGTCTATAGTTTTCTTTCTCTTCTCTCTTCCTTCCTCCCTCTCTCTCCCCTGACCCCATCCCTCTCTCTTCCTTTTTTCCTTCCTTCTTTTCTTTTTCTCTTCTTTTCTCTTCTTTTCTTTTTCTTTTCTCTCTGGTTTCCTTGTCTGATTTGGTATCAGAGTTATGTGGGCCTTATAAAATGAGTTTGGAAGAATTCCGTCCTCTTCAATATTTTGGAAGAGTTTAAGGATAAGTATTAAATCTTTGAGTGTTTGGTAGAATTCACCAGTGACAGTCTGGTCCTGGGTTTCTGTTTGTTGGAGGTTTCTGATTACCGACTCAACCTCTTTAATAGAAATTTGGTCTATCAAAGTAGTTACAGCCTAGCCAAAAGACATGATACAGACTTGCTTCAGCCCAAGAACTAGACCAATATTTGATTAGCATTTTTTTAACTTTAAAAAACAGGATGAAATGAAATAAAATAAAGGTAAATTATACTTGGCTTCCTTCCTTTTGCCTTTTCTCCCCCCTTTTGAAAATTTCAGTTTCTGGCAAGACATCTCCAAAAGATGTTAATACTTAGAAATGCATGTGACATCACTCAGTAGTGTGCTAAAACACACATCAAAGGCAGAGCTAAAGGAATTAGGTCATCTAACATAATGGATGGGCCTGTGGAGAGAAGAGAAGAGGATACTTACTCAGTGAAACAAGAGTGGCTGCTGGCTGGCGTTAGGGTCAATGCCAGCAAAGTAGAGACCTGTCTTCCTCTCAGATCAAGTCCTTCCTCCTTCTGACTTCCTTATTTCTGTTAATGGAGCCCCGAAACCTCTCATCTTCTGGATTTAAATGCTGAAGTAATTTCCTTTTATGCTTCTCATACCCTCATAAGTTATCAAAGCCCCTTAATTAATCCTTTCTCATACCTCCAATAGCCTGAAGAATGGCCTGTCAGGCTTGTGACACTGCAGCTGACAGCTAAAACGGGAAAAAGGAGTAGGTCCATTCTGCCATAGAGGTCACACCTACTACATGATCACATGGGTTTCCTTGGAGATTTCTGCCATTGTGCTAGGACTGCTTTGATGGATGGAGTTATGACATTCTGCTCCACAAGGATCTGTCCCCTTCCAATCCTGGGATAAGATTCTATGAGTGCATTGTGACTACATGCATTTTAAAAGAGCAAAGTATTGAGAACAGAGATTTGTTTTATATTTTAAAAGTTTGAAGGAACTATAAGAGTCCTAGCTCCTCAAAAGTATTTGATACATACATGCAAACATGCACATTAACATACGCAAACTCCTTTTGAAAATTCCCACTTAAAAATTAAAGTCTTTAATTCTACTCTATAGGCAAACCACAACACTAAAGAGGCTCTCCTTAATTAACTATTACAAAGATGTTCATGGCTATACTACTTGGTATAGTCTAACTGCTGAAACATATAAACCCCCAAATGTATAATGGGACAAACAAGATAGATATTCTTGCTCATGTAAAGTTCTAAATGGGTTTTCCTTGTTGGTAGCTGGCTGTCTTTCAAGTGATGATTCAGGAACCCAGGTTCTTTTTGTCTCTAGCTCTGCTATCTTCAACATGTAGCTTCAAAGGTCTGCTTTGAGCCAATCAGGATAAAAATGGGTGTGAAGAATTAAATGCACATGCAAGATTTTTCCAGGCCGGGAAGTCGCACATAGGACTTTCATTCACATTCCAATGGCCAGAACTCAGTCAGATGGGAAGGTACTCTATGTTTCCAGAAAGATGAGACATGAGGTTGGTTAAAAAAAAAACAAAAAACAAAAAAAACTAGCAGTTTTTTCCACAATGGGATAGAAACTGGACCAGTGTGAGGAATTTACAGGAAGAATACCTGCTTTCCTGCACCAAGCATGGTGGTGGAGGCACATAGGAGACTCGTGGCAGAGGAACAGGTCAGAACTTTAAATGCACACGGACTCAGAGGTTACATGTAAGGGGATATATCTCCACTAGACATTCTAATAAAGTCTCCTCATTGTCTAAAACACACCAAAAGGAAGTTCTTAAGTGAACACAGTTCAGTAACACTAAGTTGACAGATTGACAGGTTGAGATGTGGGCACTGGCAATCTGAAGGAACTAGGCAAGAAGCCCAGACTAAAGAAGCAAAGCCCAGGCAAGAATCCAAGAGTGTCAGGGCAATGCGACACAAGAAACCAAATAAGCGAATCAAAATCAAGAAGCCATAGAAACCTCAGAGCAAGTAAAATTGGAGTCACAAAACCTGGACAAGAACCCTGGTCTTACCACTCAATAGCCGATGCAGGAGGGGACACTTGATGCCTCTGAGTTTGTTTTCTCATTTGTGAACTTGGGGTTATAATAGTTATTTCATGATAATTAACTGGAGAGTCAAAGGGATGTTGTGTGTGAAAACTCATAGAGCCTGGTGAAAGGAGAAAGAGGGCTAATTTTAAGTCTGTTTCTGTATTCACACGCCTTGGACTTTGAAATTTGGAACCCGCTGTATGCATAAGTAAGTCTCTAGTCATGAATCGGATACAGGAGGGGAAGAGCTATCTAGTGTAGAAGACTAGCCTTTGGTCTGGGGAAACTTTGCAGATTGAAGCTCCTTTATAGAAGTTCTGCCTTCCTGCATGCCTGTCTTCCTCCCTTACTTCAGTCTGCTTTTCCTCCCTCCCTCCCTCCTTCCCTCCCTCCCTCCCTCCCTCCTCACCCTCTCTCTTCTCTTCTCTTTTCTCTCTTCTCTTCTCTTTTTTTCCTTTTCTTTTCTTTCTTTCCTTCCTTCCTCCCTTCCTTTTCATTCTTTCCATCCTTCCTCCCCCCCCCCCTTTATTTTTCTTCCCTTTTTTCTCCATCTAGTTTCTTTGCTAGATGAGCCTGGCCATTAAGGAGGGTATAACTCATTTCATGTACAATGGTTCTAAACAGGAGCTTGCTAGGTTTGGGGTTTAAGGGTTGAATCAATAGCAGAACAGAAAGGATGCATTACTGATAGATGTGTTATTTGGTGTCATTCTTTGGGACAAAAATGTGTGATATATTCTTCAAAGTATTGATCTAAAGGAAATAATCAGAAATATAAAGGTCTTATGAACAAAGATGTTCATCATAGTTTTACTTCTAATTGTAAAAAAATTTGAAGCAAGCTAATTGTCAACATTGAACAAATGGTAAATTAAACTATGTTATATTATATATATTATATTCACAAAATAAAATATGTAACTGTTAACAATTGTGTTGATGAAGTGTTTCAGTAATGTGGAGTATCATGATAAGATAGTGAATGAAATAAGTAGACTACAAAGTGACCACAACTTTGTCAAAACTTCAGGCAGAAAAAGCTTACAAGGCAATATATCGCAATGGTAATGACTATTCATGGATGGGTGAATAGAAGTGTTTTTTTCTTATTTATACTTTTCTGCAATGTCTATAATTTATAATGCATCTGTATTATTTTTATATTGGAAAATACAAAGTCAATTTTCATTTCCAGGAAAGCATTGATAATAACTTGCTTCATGTTAGTCTAGTGCTAATGAACAAAGAGCTGGCAAAATTAACAGCAAAACAAGGGGCACCCGGATGGCTCAGTTGGTTAAATGTCTGACCCTTAACTTCAGCTCAGGTTCATGAGGTCAGGGTTGGTGGGATCAAGCCCCATGCCAGGCTCTGCACTCAGTGTGGAGTCTGCTTGTCCCTGTCCTTCTGCTCCTCTCCCTGCTCTCTCTCTGTCAAATAAATAAAATCTTAAAAGAAAAACAAACAAACCTCAACCCCCCCAACAAAATAAGTCCATTTCATGCATCCCAATGTGAATAGTGCTGCTCAGAAGTGAACAGAAATATCTATACAGATATACAGGTACCCCATATAGACATATAATATCGATATTAACATTATTCATGTCCTTTCCTCATAAGTCATAGTTTTGTTTTATAGGATTTACTTGTAAGAACAAAATGTAAATTTTGGGCATAAAATTTTCACTCGTCATTATGATAGCACAGACATGGTCTGGCTCATAGCATTTGCATGAATCCCAAAGACTGTATTGGAGTCAGTCAGAGTGAGAGTGAACTTTGCTAGGACTTGATGGATCTTCTTAACTCTGACCACTGATATCCACTGAAGTTGTGCCTTCTTGTGGAATAGGGTAATGGGCACTACAAATAATTGGGTAATCACCAATAGACACTGACATATAGACATTGACAAATATTATCAAACATCATCACACCTCAGATGTTCCAGCGGAGTGGCCAGATCCATTGCAACCCACAAAGAGAGATGAAAGAAACTTAATGTAGCCTTGTTCAAATGTCTATTTAATTAGAAAATATTGATTTGATGTGATGCTTTCAGAAGTTCCAGATTTAAATGCATTGAGTAGTCATTGCTAACCAAGAAGAGATGAATAGATTATCAGGCAGGCAGGTCATCAGAAGTTGGTCCAGAAAATCAAAAGGGACTGCTGACTATATGCTGAAGACTCATACTGATAAGATATTGCTGAAGGGACAGAGGAAAGATGACCAAAGATGAGAAAATACCATTCCTTTTTTATTCAACCAAAAATAAAATTTTGTGACCCATAAAGAGTAGATGTAGAGAGTTCCTCTCTTAATATTTATAGCTTTGTTTGAATGCATTGAAAGGTGTGCCACCACCTACAACCTCATAAGATTGCATTCAATATTAAAATTACAGCACAGTAAACCATAAAGTTTACACATCAGACTGAAAATGACAGATTTAGAATGGGTAAGGAAAATATACCACAGCTGACAGGAAAAAACATGACCTGAATCTGAATTTCCTGCCCATGCAAATAAAGTTGCACCCTGAGTCTAGTAAGCATTATGGTCTATTTATGATAACAGGAATTTGTAGGTGTCTGACTTCAGGTGAACCTTTCTGATATTTGGCACCAGTATTAGTACAGGCACGAAGCTGTATTTTATTTCCTTGCAGAGCTTTCATAATGAAATTGAAAATATTGATTTGTGATCACCACACTAGAGATCAATCTAAACACATGGATTCTGTGCTTTGTTTTATTTAAAGGACCTGGATCAGAGATGTCTATTTTGCTTTTTGTTCTAAACCTCATTGGTGTATCCTCAAACTTTAAGGTATGGAAGAATTTCTTGGGGTCCTTATTAAAATGCAGATTTGAGAGTAAGCAAAATGAATCTTTCATGAAGGAAGTCAGAATAGTGGTTATCTCCGCAGGGATAATGACTAGGAGGGGAGGGAGGGAGATCTGTGGGATATGTGAAATGTAATACATGTGTATTACACTTAGAAATTGTATGCCTCACTAGTGGGTTATTCTGCAGTTATTATTTTTAAAAACAAAAATACAATGAAACTTATAAATGAAGATTCTTGGGTTATGCTGCAGGAAAAAGTACCTTGAGGACTAAACCCATTATAATAAGGTGGGGCCCATTGTTGGCTAGAATGAACTTGTTAACCAAACATCAGACATGAGTAACAGAAAAAGATAGACACATTATAACTGAGAGAACACCACTGCTAGCAACAGTGCCCCACACCCATGTTTATAGCAAAGTTTCAGCTGGTGCTTCCTACAGTAATTCAGAAAACAATTTCCAAAGGCATCCAAATTCATCAAATCTTGAAGGTTTTGTCTTTGTATAGCAAAGGGAACAATAATTGAGTTATAATTCTTAAACTGCATAATTACTGTGCTTGGGAACTGGCTTTTTATGATCACTTTTTACTCTCTTGTCCCATACCTTTTTAAGGACTACTGCAAAAAACAGAACTAGCTTTTATTTACATTCTAACTAATCTATCAGGTCAGACTAAATCTCAGCAGAATGGAAGTATTTTGCTATCAACTGGTACTTTCCCACCAAGTGGGAGTTCTCTCCCATGGTTTATAGGACACTTCCGTAGGCCCAATCACTCCAGAACTCTATTCCTTGCAGACACAAACTTATGTTCAGTCCTCGCGGATATAGTTCGGGTAATTCCTGCCGGCAACATACTCTTCAAGTCTGTCACACATCTTATTGGCCATCTGCAGAACAAACTTCTGGAGGAAAGCCACTGAAAACACTGCAAGTGACAAATGGAACATTCTCCAAAGCTAAATGGAAAAAATCATTAATCATACCCGCCTGTTGCTGAGTTAAACATGGTGGAAATCATGTAACATGTGGGGTCTACCTTGACAAATTCTACTTGTTACTAACCCGAGCACCTCCAGCAATGAAGAGGGAAGGTAAAGGAGAAGGAGTGACTCCAGAACTGACTCTATCATTCTCCCCAGATATGAACTCTTTTGCTTTCAGATTTTACACAGTTGCTAATTTCTTCCAGCCTTTAACATGGTTTGGCTTCTAGTCATTAAACAAAAAGGGAAGATGCCAGTTGAGATAAAAATCCCTCTGTGCCCAATGAGTACACACATTTTTGAGCAAACTACAACCAGACCTTGGATGCCTGAGAAATAGCCTGGGCTGAATTGAGTCACAGAGAACTAATCAGTTTTCAGTTGTTTGGCCAAAGTCATGTTTATCTAATTGTTTGCTTATTCCCTGCCCAAACAGTAACATCAAAGTAACAAGAAGATGCCAGAAACTAGCACTACTTAAAAGAAGACACTGTCTTTAATTTGTTCATTTATTCAACAAATATTATGGGGTGCCTATCTTCCCAGATATTGTTCTAGGCCCTGGGGATACAACAATGAGCAAGAGACCCTTCCCTGCAAAAGAAATCCTCCTCTTATGTGAGATGTCTTATCATTCATAATGTGAAAATTATAGTAATGATAATGAAATGGGTACAATAAATATGTTTTAATGGAAGAGGGAATATGGCTGGAAAAACATTTTCTTTAAACTCTGAAATAAAGCTTTCTCTTAAATTTCAAGTAAAATTAAAGAAATCTCATATTTTTTTTTAAGAAATCTCATGCTTTTATTTTTATTGTAAAGATTGTACTCAGAAGAAAATGGAAATGACTTCCGAACTTGTGAGAATAGATGAATATGGATGTAGATCTATGGTCTGTGACCACCAATAGATTTCCCCAAGCCTTCATGAGGTGCACCTGTTGAACTTTCTCAACTCCATTCAATGAACCAACTAAAAATAGAGAACTGGAGGTTCTTTCCTTCATGCCATCCACAAAATCAGCTTAGAGTCCCTATGACTAGGCAGAAGTCCTTTTTTCTTTTTTTTTAAACATATTTTCCTAATAGTAAGTCTAAATCCCTCTCCCTTGGGACCAAATATCTTTTATAATATTTATTGTATAAGCCTCCATGTAAACAATGATTTTCAGGGTTTTAAATTAAATTGAAATAAAATTTAAAAATTTAACTCCTCAGTTACACTATCTATATTTTCAAGTGTTCAACATCCACATATAGCAAGCAGCTACCATAGATATAGAACATTTCCACCATCACAGAAAGTTCTATTCTAGCACTGTTCTAGGGAGTTAGAGCTCCCTTTAATTTGCCTGTTTAGAGAAAGAAATTGGAATTATCTACTTATATTGCTTTAATAGGGTCATTTTAATGGTTAGTACCAAGAAACATCTGGGGTAGTCTTTGGGGGATTTGCAGTGCCAATAGAAGGAAGAGGTCGAGTGAATCTTAATGAGTCTTTACCTCATGATATTTTGCAACCAATATTACCTCTAAAATGTAATACCTCACGGGTGGGCACCATAGGAGAACATCTGACTAGGTCCACCTGGGACTCTTCTCTTGTCCCTTAGTGGTTTAGACAAAGAGGTATACCACACACAGAGGTGTGGTAGCAACAAAAGTCATAGCTTTCCTAAATTCAAAA
Organism: Mellivora capensis; assembly: GCA_004024625.1. NCBI lineage: Eukaryota > Metazoa > Chordata > Mammalia > Carnivora > Mustelidae > Mellivora > Mellivora capensis. The sequence continues at coordinate 13,201 of PISX010028113.1, forward strand.
AGCATGGACCATTACCCACAACCTGAGTCACCCCATGCCACATGCATCTCAACATTTGCTACTGCAAGATTTATATGGAAACCTGGTTAATCTATTGAATACAAATACCACTGAATGGAGAATGACACCATTTGAAGCTTAATTAATCCAAAGGAGTATTTAAACATATTAATAAAGAAGCTAATGAAGGGTGCCTTTGTATCCTAACCAAACGACAACAGAAAATTCACAACAGCAGCATACTTACCTTGAAACTAAATGTTTGTGCATAATCAATATTGTTGAATGGAATTAAATTTGCAACATCTTAATCTAAGATTCTAAAATACAAAGGTGGCATCTTTGTGAAATGCCTGGATTTTCTTAGGCAAGCGTGAAGCCAATAATAGTGATTCGATGACTTCTTCTACCTTTTTTGCCTTAAGTCCTCTATCACAGTTGTTTGCTTCCCCAAGAATAAGGAATAATCTTGCTCTTTTTTGTTGCTGTTGTTAACATATAATCTGTTATTTGCCCCAGGGGTACAGGTCTGTGAGTCATCAGTTTTACACAATTCACAGTACTCACCATAGCACATACTCTCCCCAATGTCCATAACCCAACCACCCTCTCCCTACCCCCCTACTCCCAGCAACTCTCAGTTTGTTTCCTGAGATTAAGAGTCTCTTATGGTTTGTCTCTCTTCCCGGTCTCATCTTGTTTCATTTTTTCCTTCCCTCCCGCCATGAGCCCCCGGCCTGCCTCTCAAATTCCTCATATCAGAGAGATCATATGATAATGGTCTTTCTCTGATTGGCTTATTTCGCTCAGCATAATACCCTCTAGTTACATCCACATTGTTGCAAATGGCAGGATTTCAGGTTTTTTAATGGCTGTATGGTATTCCATTGTATATATATATATATATATATATATATATATCACATCTTCTTTTTCCATTTTACTCTTAAAGTCATTTTCCTAGTTATACTGTTCTCCTTAATCTAGTGTGTTTCTTCACACATAAATATGATAAACTCCTTAGTAACTACTTTTTAATTTGTTATTACTAAAATATACCTAATAGTCTTGGAAATCATGGTATTAAGGATCTTGTCATGCCCCGTAGAATGTCACAGCTGGAAGGGACTTTGGGGATACGCAAGTATTTCTGATCTCTAGTCCATTCGTTTTTCAACCAATTCATGTTATGCAAAGTTTGTAACAACAATAAGAACTATCATTTATGGACACTTACAATGCTCCAGGAACTTTACCAAGGACTTTATTTGTATTATCTTTTAAATCTTTTTCCCAGCTCTTCAGTTACTGCTTTAATTAACCCCATTTTGAAGGGAGGAAACTGAAACTTAGAGGAGTAAGCAATCTGTCCAAAGTCATATACTGGTAAGTACCTGGACAAAGATTCAAAGTCAGGTTAGACCCCAGAGCGCTCAGCCACCAAACTGCACTGTGCCAGAGAAGCCAGCTCTAGCAAGATGGCGAGAAACATACACATGTCTAGTAAGAGTGAAATACCATTTTTATTATTAATGAAAATACTGTTCATTTGCCACAGGCATTATTTACATTTCAGTGGTAAGTTGAATTATGTTAGTAGAATCCAGATGGTTATGATATGAATTTTGATTCATATCAAATAATAGTTGCATACTTTGTTCTATCTTCATCAAAACCAGAAGGCAATATTGACCTCAAAGTTAGGTGATAAGAAATACTTCTAACTTGTTTCCTATCTAGGAAAAACTATTCTATGTTTTATTTTTTTTTCCTTTGCTTAAATAAGAAGCAGTTCTGAGTGGGAAATGTCACATAAAACATATCAACAAATCTCAGAAAATCAACGCAGAATAAATAGGGTAAAGGATTTTTTTTTTTTTTTTGAGACTTATTCCTGAGAATATTCACTTAGGCAGTTTTCAGTTTGAACAAATTGCACAGAATGAGCCATCTGGTACATAGTCCTCAACAAATTCTCATACAGTTAAGTATAATTTGTTTTTGATTATGTGAGATATATTTATATGTGTATATATGTATATACACACACATATATAATTATGTAACATAATTCCTATTTATCAGTATCTGAATCAAAAAGTAAATAACAGAGATACATGAACCCATAAGAATGGAATGGTGGGCAAGGAACTGAAATTGCTTATTGAACATGTATAGTTGTCATTGATTCTTTTTTTTTTTGTAAGATTTTATTTATTTGAGAGAGAGAGAGAGCACGTGAGAATGAGCTGGCGGGGACAGAGAGAAGGAGGAGGGGCAGAGAGAGAGGGAGAATGAATCTGAAGCAGACTCCCTACTGAGCCTGGAGCTAGATGAGGGGCTTGATCTCATGATCCTGAGATCATTAGCTGAGCCAAACAAAGAGTCAGAGGCTCAACGGACTGAGCCATCTAGACGCTCCTGTCATTGATTCTTATTCTGACTGTTAGGACCAGGAACATCTAACAAATTTAAACAGAAACCTATGCTAAATTAATGGATGATTTGACATATAATATTACTTTCTTTTTTTAAAAATTTTATTTATTTATTTGGGAGAGAGAGAGAGCATGAGAGGAGAGAGGTCAGAGGGAGAAGCAGATTCCCTGCCAAGCAGGGAGCCCGACGTGGGACTCGATTCTGGGATTGCGGGATCATGACCTGAGCCGAAGGCAGTTGCTTAACCAACTGAGCCACCCAGGTGCGCCAGTATTACTTTCTTTTTATAAACTTCTCAATTTTTCATAGTAACATGCATATTGCTAAAAATTCAAATAGCCTCAAAATCCTTGTAATGACAACATAATAATCTTAGGTCCCACGCCCACCTTACTTCTCAACTCAGCTTCCCAGGGGCAACTACTTAGAACTCTTTTTTTGCTTCTTCTACTAGTTATTTCCAAACTGCCAAATAATATGCTTATCAGGCTGCTCCTTGATCTATCCATTGTAGACATCATGCCTTGACTTCTTTATTGTGTCAGATGAGGGTATGAGTCCTACATGCAGGTACACACATCTCCTACTACTATCCTCCCCAAACAATTATATAGCTTTTAAGTTAAATTGACAATATAAACATTTTTGTACTGGAAGGCTAAGAAGCATACTTTGATTACATTTACTTTCTTATACAGCTTCTTTTCCTAGATCTCTGTTGTTTTCCTCTCCTGCATATTTGCCCATTTTCATGTGTTCAGATTTTCAAGCGAGGCATTATAACAGGGTGCCCTGAGTCCCCGTTTTTTGTTGCCAGAGGCCCTTTTTCTCTTGCTCTAAATTGGACTGGATATGCTGTTGACCTGATACACAGTTGTCTTCTTGGGACTTCATTTTTTGGATTTACTTTTTCCTCTGTTCTATTTTTTTTCTTTTTCTAAGTTTATGTCCTTGCTTTGTTGGACACATCTTCCAATAACTTCCTAAGAAAGAGTATGTGGGAGGTTGAGTTTTGAGTCCTTGCATGACTGTGTTAAAAAAAAAAATTCTTCATGAGTGGCTGAGTATAGAATTTTAAGATGAAAACAGTTTCTTTCTCAAAAGCTTGAGCATCTAGTAATGCTGTTGGGAAGCCCACTGCCATTTTGATTTTCACTTCTTTGAAAGTGATCTCTCTAGAGATATTTGGATCATCTCTTCATTCTAGAATTTATGAAATTTATAATTAGGTTCCTTGGTGTGGGTGTCTGCCCCTTTGAAAAGCTGAAAAATCAGTAGGAACTTTAAAACTGGCCACCTGTGTTATCCTTGACTCTGGAAAATTTTTGTCCATTTATTCTTTGATTATTTCTTCCTCTCTGGACCTCCTAGATTGATCTTTGAACTTTTAGCTTTTCTTTCTCATTCTGTCTCTTTTTTGTTTTGTTCGCATTATGGGAGATTTCCTAGACATTATCTCTCAAGCTATCTATTGAATTTAGTGTTTTGCCAATCTCATTTCTAATTCTCAAGAACTCCTTCTTGTTTCCAATTGTTCCTTTTCTGCATGTGCTGATTTAGTTTTATGGATTCGATATCATCTTATGTATCTCAAAAGATGCTAACTGAAGTCTTTTCTTTCCCTTACTTTCTTTTTTTAAACTTCTTTTGTGTTCTATGAACTGGCTTTATTTTCTTGGAGATCTTTTTGATTTTGTCTTTCCCCACCTTGTTTGCTTATTTTCCCTGCTGTTCACATTGGAGGCTTTTTCCAAATGTCTGAGTTTTAGTTGATCCCTCATATTTAAGAATGAGTCATTAAAAACTGATTTGGCTTGTTGACAGGCATTGCTTGGGTGGATCAGACAGAGAGCCATCCCTATCATTACAGGATGCTATTATGTTCTTCCTCCAGAGCTGTTCAGCTCCTCCAAATAAAAGACATCCAGTTTTCTGGTTGGAAGTTTAATTCCTGCTTACAGGTGATCTCTGTTTCAGAAAGATTTGTCCAATTGTTCCAAATACATACTTTTAATTGACCCCATTATTTCTAGTCCTAGACCTCGCTTCCACTCTCACCCCAGCTCTACTCTTCAGCCTCTCTCAAGTTCTAGGAGGAAACTCTGTTCCTTCCTGGTCCTTTTATTCTACATTCAGTAAGGTTTCAGTTTCCTCTGCCCTGCTTTACCACCAACCATGATTCCTCCTTTTGTTCTCCAGAAAAACCACTGATATCCCTGGTTTATGAATGATGGCGACTCTACCATTCTTTTTATCACTGTAGCTTTCTAGAGACCTTTTTCCCTTACTGACATTTTAATGAAGTTTCTAGACAGAGAGGACACAGTTGTGTGTGGTCAGCCCACCATCTTTAATGGTCAATCAGTGTAATGTTTTCTGATAATTATTGTACTATTTTTTTTGTACTATTTAAAAAGCCAGTCTGTTTTAAAATTTTACCCTATATTTCAGCTAAAAGGCTTCTCTTATATGGCTAAGACATTGGAAATATCTTGGGCTTTTTTTAAAAAAAAAATTTGTTTTTAAATTTATTTATTTGTCAGAGAGAGGGAGAGAGAGCGAGCAAGCACAGGCAGACAGAGGCAGAGGGAGAAGCAGGCTCCCTGCCGAGTAAGGAGCCCGATGTGGGACTCGATCCCAGGATGCTGGGATCATGACCTGAGCCGAAGGCAGCGGCTTAACCAACTGAGCCACCCAGGCATCCCTATCCTGGGCTTTAAATTCAAACATACCAATATTGGAATCCTGGTTTTGCTACTTATTAGTCATATAACACTGAAAAAGTCAATCACTTAAAGCTTCAGCCTTATGATAAGTATAATAGTACTTATCTTGATCTCTTCTGAGAATCAAATTAAATAAGACAAATAAAACAGAACGAACAGTGCCTAACACAGAGTAGGAACTCCTTGTCATTGTTATGTTTATGGGTGAGCTATCTGCTACTATGAATGGATTACCTGAACTCAAATCCCAGTCAGACTCCTTGGCTTAAATATCACCTTTTTAGAGAAGCCTCCCTGATTTAAGATTGGGACAGAGGGAACTTAAACTTGAGTTCTTGCATCACTCTCTTTGTTACCTATTGTAGCACTTGCCACACTGTAATGGAGTTGCTTGTTTGTCTGTCTTCCCCACCAGACCATAAACCCCATGAGAATGGGGACATGCTCTGTATTGCTCACCTGTATTTGTAATGCCTAGCACTATGCTTGCACAGAGTGAGTGCTAAATAAATACTTGTTGAATGAGTGAATAATACCATCCCACTTTTATAAAGCTGGATATATTCAAAGATTTAGAAAAAATATAAGATGCATTCTGTGCTTGCATTTTCCTCTGAAGGATACAAGATGACTTTTCTTATGGTATTATTTAGAAAGATAGTGGAACAATCATTAAACAACCAATATGCAGAAACTTAGAGGAACACAAATATTATATAACAAACCAGGACTCTCTATGAAAAATCACATCCAGTTGAAACAATCAAACCCTTCTTTCCCTCCTCCCCCACACAGCTCTTCCCACCACGATGGAGCATTGGAGCTTTGTAGTTAAAGGAAATTCAACAACTCATTCAAAAGTTGGTATTGGTTTTGATTTTGTTACTGCTTCAAAGTCAAGCTTCTACTTAATTGCTCTGAAATCGAAATAATTTCTCAGTCAAAAGAAAAATAGAAAAAAAAACACTTTCTGGGTGGTTTCAATTTGGTGGCAATGCTAGAGGCTATAAATAGATCCAACAAACGTATTTCCATTTCTCCTTCTGGAATGCTTTCTTCCTTAATCCCACCACTTGGATAGAGGTGCCATCACCAACTAAAGAGCCACAGCCTTAGCAAAAGTGACCTATTAGGAATGTAACCTGTTATTTGATTTACTTATTGCAAGATTTCTGGGCACTCCCTTCTGTTCAGGAGTAATTAGGAGAAATGATGTCCCTTTGCTGTTCCTGTTTCTGAGAAGAATGGAAGACTCTGGGGTTCTGACTTAATACCTAAACTACCCAGAAGATGTAAAATCTTAGATGATCGATCTATTTCAATGTATTAGTGATTACAGAACTGTTGAATGTGGTGATAGCAAGACTGAAAATCAGTCTTTGTATATTCTGCCACTGTATTTAGTAGAATTATTGAGATGGAGACTCTGTCATAGATGCTATTCTTATTATCTTTGTTATTTTAAACTGAAAGTAATCTTGAGAATGATCATCATTCTCAACATTTCATTTTATAGATGAAGAAATTAAGGCCCCAAAAGTTTAAAACAAGATGGGATCGGGAGGGAAACAAACCATAAGAGACTTTTAATCTCAAGAAACAAAATGAGGGTTGCTGGGGGGTGGTGGGGTAGGGATAGGGTGGTTATGTTATGGACATTGGGGGAGGGTATGTGCTATGGTGAGTGATGTGAAATGTGTAAGCCTGATGATTCACAGACCTGTACCCCTGGGGCAAATAATACATTATATGTTAATTAAATAAAACTTAATCTAAAGTCAGTTTCAAATCTATGCAATAATGGGAAACAACATAAATCTCACCAGACAGAAATCCTGACTTCCTATAAACTGATAAAACATAACTATATTTGAGAATATTATCCTTGAATATATATGACTCAAGTATCCCAAACTTTATGCATTAGTTTAGACCACCATTAAAATATTTGTGATCAATTAGTTTATATATTCTGATAGGAATTATCTGCATACAGAAATTCTTGCTTAGGTATGCAGTATAAGATGTATTTTTCAGATAGACAGAATATTAGGAATAGTTAGAGCCAAACAATTCTTTTTGAGAGAATGTCTCTACTCTTATGTCTCTAATGCTTCAAGATACAGAGGCAGGAGTAGTATACAGAGCAAGTCCATTTGTGGATTGATAAGGGGGGAGAGGGAGTGATGTGAATTATGTTTTTCTTGAAAGTTACATAATTCACAGCCTATAGAGATATTTTGGATAGACAATGTCAGGTGATCAAAGATAGATAGTATCAGGTGATAGACTTGTCAGGTGATCAAAGCACAGTTTATAATATATTTACTGGTAGAGACATCATTGAGCTGAAAGATGGTTTTGAATTAAACTTAAATTTCCTTAGTTTACTAGATTCATTTCTATGTTACCAGTATAGTGTGCCTGAATATCATCTACCTGTGTGATTGGTGCCTTTCTTGAATTTTTAATCAAGGGCCCATGATGACAATTTTTATATAATCACAAGTTTTAGGAAAATAGTAATTCTTATTTAACCTAATGAGTGACTCTCTTCATAAGAAACATAAACATTGTGTGCAAGGGCATTAGTCTGTGAATAGCTATTACAAAATATTATCCCAAAAGTGGCAGAAAATCAATCATAAGTACACCAATTTGTACAGTGATTAGGCTACTGATATGGACCCCAAAGCGTTCATTTTTCAGTGGGATTGATGTGCTAATGCTGAGCAAGAAAGTCGCCTACTGGGTAGAATGTTATCTTAGAGGTGATCTTTTTGGTTTTTAAGGAAGCTGAAGCTAGTTAAAATCCTCTTGAAATTTTCACTTTTGAAAATCCATGAATAATTTCTACATCCAGATTGTTTGTTTTTTTAATTAATGTACAGGAATATTTAATCTTGCCCTAGATAACTTAAAATTTATAAATGATATGCAGTTCTGGCATTCTTCATTCCTAACTACATATTCTGAATGAATAATTTCAATGTTACTATACGATACTATTGATTGCATATACCTCAGTAAAAATGGTCCCTGACTTATGATGTTCCACTTGTGATTTTTTATCTTACAATGGTGTAACAGCGATGCACACTCAGTAGAAACTGTACTTCAATTTTGAATTTTGATCTTTTCCTGAGATAGTGATATCTGGCATGATCCTCTTTCATGGTGCTGTGTAGTCAGGGAGCCACTGTTCTCAGTCAGTCACTTGATCAAAGGGTACTTTCTCTACCCATACAACCATTCTGTTTTTCACTTGTTTTGGTTTTTTTAAATTTTTTTTTTAGTTTATTTATTTGTCAGAGAGAGGGAGAGAAAGAGTGAGCACAGGCAGACAGAGTGGCAGGCAGAGGCAGAGGGAGAAGCAGGCTCCCCACGGAGCAAGGAGCCCAATGCGGGACTCGATCCCAGGATGCTGGGATCATGACCAGAGCCGAAGGCAGCGGCCCAACCAACTGAGCCACCCAGGCATCCCTTCACTTGTTTTTAAAGACTTATTTATTTTAGAGAGACAGAGAGAGAGAACAAGAGCATGGGGAGGAGCAGAAGGAACGAATCTCAAGCAGACTCCCCACTGAGTGCAGAGCCTGACAGGGAGCTTGAGTTCACCACCCTGAGATCATGACCTG